>JAPMOB010236406.1:0-39493 GCA_029875015.1 Lepomis gibbosus
CACACACACACACACACACACACACACACACACACACACACAAAGGCAGACACCTAGGCTGGATGTATGAAAGCCAGGGGTAATTACACAATATGATGTTGGCTCTAACAGAGTGTGGAAAAACTGATTCATCACTTATCAGTACTTAGTAAAAGCAGCTAAATGTGATCTCTTACATTAACTATGTAATTGTATTCTTAATAATGAATTGAAAAATGAAGAAGGAACAGAAGCTCATTGTCTTTTATGCTTTCAATTGAAGATTAAAGATAAGATAGAATAGGATTAATATCTTGCTCAGGGGGATTTATGGTACAAACTAGGGCACTGTCCATGAAGATAATGTGTGTTCACGTGTGTGGGTGCATTTTAGTGCAAGGGGGTTGTGATGGATTACAGTGTGCTTTTCATACATGACAAATGACTAGATCCTCTTTCTTTAAGCGCTCACCTGTATGTGCATCACATTGAATTTACAACTTCTGAATGTAGCCATGTGAACGTCAAAATTAGAATCAGAATCAGAAGCAGCTTTAATATCCAGGTATGTGTGCACATACTAGGAATTTGACTCTGGATTTTATATTACTCTCAATATACATACGCAGGACAGCGTAAACAAATAAGCCAAAAGGCTCAGCAAGGAGCAGACAAAGACACAGTGTGCAGAATACACATACACTATAAACAAAAATGACAACAACAATTGTAGGCAGCTAGACAGCAAGCCAATAGTGAACTGATATGAGTATAGTGCAAAGGATTTTGGAATAGCATCTGTAGCATCTGCCAGAAGGGAGAAGCTGGAACAGGTTCCTGACTCTGCAACTCCTGAATGGAGGGCAGGTTGGCACCAGTGATCTTTTCTGCAGTCCCGACTGTCCGTTGTAGTCTGTTTCTGTCCTTTTTGGTGGCAGATCCAAACCAGACAGTGATGGATGTGCAGAGGACAGACTGGAAGATGGCTGTGTAAGGGTGGATTAGCAGCTTCGTAGGCAGGTTGACCTTCCTGAACTGGTGCAGGAAGTACATCCTCTACTGGGCCTTCTTGATGATGGTGTCAGTGTTGGGCTCCCACTTTAGGATCCCAGGAACCTGAAGGTTTCCACAGCAGACACAGGTCTGTTGAGTATGGTGATGGGGATCAGAGTGGGGGAGGTCCTCCTGAAGTCCATGATCATCTCCACAGCATGTTAAGCTCCAGGTTGTTCTAACCACACCAGCTGTTCAACCTCCAGACGGTAGACAGACTCATCACGGTCCCGGATGAGGCCGATGGCCTGTCGTCTGCAAACTTCAGGAGTTTGACAGATGGATCTCATGATGTGAGGTGATGAAAGCACACACCCCTGGGAGGTGCCAGTGCTAACTGTCTGGGTGTCGGATGTGATGTTCCCCAGCCTCACCTGTTGACTCCTGTCAGTAAGGAAGTCTGTGATCCACTGACAGGTGGAGGCTGGCACAGTGAGCTGGGTGAGTTTGTTCTGGAGGATGCCCGGGATGATGGTGTTGAACTCCGAGCTGAAGTCCACAAGCAGGATCCTTGCCAATGTCCCTGGAGAGTTAAGGTGTTGCAGGATGTAGCCCACTCCCATGTTGACTGCATCATCCAACGACAGGCAAACTGGGATGACAGGGTTGTAGTGGGAGAAGGTGATAGTTTGATGCTGGGATGAGGGAGAAGTGTGAGTGTGAGCCAGTCGTTGGTCACCAGTAGAGTGGGGGTATGGTCTGCTGCAGTTGGCGAGAACTTTCCGGCTGAAAAGCTTTTTTCTAACTTTCCAGCGTAACTCATCTTTGCTGTTTTGACCTCCTTTGTCAGTGTGTTCCTGGCCTGGTTAGGCAGGACTTCTGAAGGCCTCTTCTTTGGACTGACAAAGCTGCCTGAGTTTCGCTGTGAACCATGGTTTATTGCTGTTGTATGTGCCAAAGGTTTTAGTCGGCACACACATGTCCTCATAAAACCTGATGTATAATGTCACAGAGTCAGTTAGTTTTTCCAGGTTTGTGGCTGCAGCTTCAAAAACACTCCAGTCAGTAGAATCAAGGCAAACCGCTATTGACTCATTGGTCCATCTTCAGTCTTGACCACAGGCTTGGTAGATTTTAATTTCTGCCTGTGATCAGAATGTCCCAGGGCTGCACGGGGAACAGAGTGATAGGTGTAGCAGTGGTCCAGTGTGTTAGTATCCCTGGTTGGACACTTAATATGCTGCGTTTTATGAGCATGAGCATATGAGCATGTGTTTTTTCTTCACGTTACTGCCACCCCTTGTTTTTCCAGTGAGCGTCGTCACGCTGTCCGCGTGGTGGAGATTGAATCCCGACAGGTGCAGTCCGTTGTCTGGGATGTGCTGGGTGAGTCAGGATTTGGTAAAACAGAGGGCAGCAGATCTGCAGAATTCCTTATTTGAGAACTGTACACAAAGTACGGACTTGAGGGATAACTAAACCCTTGACCCTGGTTAATATAGCCTGCAGCATGTCTTTACTTTGCACCTTCTCCACATTTATCCAAGTGGTCTTTGCACCTCTTCATGTGCGAAAAGGGCAGTGAAAACATCATAGTTCACATAATGTCTCTGAGGTATAAAATGCTGTCAGTGGCAGAGGGTGTAACTGCAGTCACTATTTATAATTACGATATTGTCCTATATGCTGCAGTTTTACTGTGGCACACAGTTGTCAGAATATTGTTAAGTAGCATACATTCCCATTTTTTGATTACGGAGCTGTGCAAAAGCAGACAATGTTCAAGGCTCATGGACATTTTTCAAGAATTTCTGAAGTTTCTATACATGAGTCAGTGGACATTTCTTATAGCCTTCATGGGAAAGTGCTATATCTTTGTGTTAAAAGCAGTCACCACGTTGCACAGAATATCAGGCCTTGCTAAGGGAGTTGGTTTAAGGTGGGAGAAAGGAATGCTTTTAGCCATGTACTAAATACCTTGGGCATTAATAGGGCAGAACTCTTCTGGGAAAGTGACGGCTTTCTACAAGATTTTGGGGATTTTGTTTCCATTTAGAAGTGTTTGTCAGGTCAGGCACTGATGTTGGACAAGAGAAAGCCTGGCTCCTAATCACTGTTCTAATTCCTCCTAAAGGTCTTTCCTGGGGTTGACGTCAGGACTTTGTAAATGCCAAAAAAGTTCCTCAAAAACAAATTCGTCTCACTGTATCTTAATGGATTGTGCACACGGGCAGAGCTGGAACAGCAAAGGGCCTTCACCAAACTGTTGCCACAAAGTTGAAAGTCTTCTTTACATATCCAGTATTAAGAAGACCCTTAACTGGAGCTAAGTGACCTAGCCCAAACCCTAAAGTTCAGCCTCAGACCACTGGTCCTCAAAACTTTGGGTACACAGAAAGCACTTTGGTAGGTAGTGTTTGCCTTGCATCTGCCAAACTTAGATTTGTCCGTCAGGCTGCCAGATAGTGACGCATGACTTATCACTCCGAAGAACACATTTCTACTGCTCCAGCATAGAATGAATTAATACATCCCGGCCTCTGCTGAATAATTCTTATCCCCGATGGGGACAAAATTTATCCCGCCCTCAGAGTGATCAATGCTACTTCACTAGTGAGACTACTTATTGCAAAACTCACGGTACGATTGATTTGTAAAGGATAAATTTATTTTAAAATGTGCTCTGATGTAGCTGCCTATCTCTTTCTGTTATTACCACTCTGTAGTCTTGTTCAATGTCCCGCCCACGGCACTATCTGATTGTTTACAAGTGAAAGATAGCCTAACAATAGTCACAAGACATTTGTTGCGGTGAACAGCGGAGCTGCATGCCGAAGGGAAGGCAGCCGATATTACTGAAGCTGCGACAAACATCACAATCTGATGATCTGTTTCTAAGATGACACGCAGCCCAGTGTCCCTGTTACACCAGTAAACATGCCCAAACAAACAGCTACGGGGTTCCACTTAATGACACTCTTGAAAGTGACAGCTTTGAAATCAGTTGCTCTGTCCCCTTGCCCACGCTCTTCACCTCAGAGCTGAACACAGCATGTGTTTGTCTTTTGTGCGTTTTCACTGAAGCTCTGCATCGTGATGTAATGCTCCGAATTTACTACTTTATAAATAAAAAGTGGGAGAACATTTTTTTAAACATTGTAAACCCGACCCGTTTTTTTTTTTTTTTTTTTAAAACAAATCGCACCCTGGTGCTGAAGTTAACATTTGTGTGGATTTGTGGTCATATTGAAGTCTCATCAGAAGTGTTTTCACTTCAGGTTTACATTCTTGTTCCATCCAGTTTTCACCCAGTGCAGTCCCAAATGGATTGTGTCCGTCAGATGGTCTACAGGGGACACTACCATATTGGCAGAGAAATAACATAATGCACAGCAGATGGTCAGGTAGATTTTGTTAAAATATTATGACTTTATTCTTATCATATTGTGACATTTTTCTCAACATGTCAGAGAACACAGATATGTGGGATAGATTTTGAATGTGCAGAAAGTTTTGAACATGGGTGGGTGCAGTTTGGTTCACTCTATTGTCTGGGAACCCACCATAAAGGGTGTTTCAGCAAACCAGCTGGAGTATACAACTGAATTAAAAGGAATTAATTTATTGTTGACATGAATAGGTGCACCAAAATGCAAGAAATAAAGTGTTTAATGGACAAAGGGGAAGCTTCCCAAGGGCAACAAATATGCTAGGCTCTGATAGGTAAGATTCTGCTTTCAAAGAGGCTGATCAACTGTAGGGGGCTGAGATGCCTGTAATTACATCCAGCTGGAATCCAGCTAATTTGGTGGCGTATCAATTAACAAATTAGATGACCGTGAATTCTTTAACTGATGATGTAATAAGTGTTAACTAATCACATAAAGTCACAGGGACTTAATTAATGATGAGCAACAGGAATTCATACATCCTGTGTTAATTAAAGTGTCATAAATACAAAATCATGTATTATTCACAGTTAAGCATTACTTAAATATCCTTATCCTTATATCATATCCTTATTATAAAGTGCTACCGGCTAACCCTATAGCAAATTCCTACAGTAATATCGGCATTATGCAATGATTTGTCAAAACCAAAGTTCTTTCCAACACAAGAAGTGGGTGACCTCATTTAATAACATTTAGGGGCATTCATCAATTTACAATATCTACAATAACATGTAGTGTTTATTTTTTATGTTTGGGTGCTGTGGCTCAGGAGGTTGGTGATTCAATTCCTGGCTCAGGCAGTCTCCGTGTCAAAGTGTCCTTGGGCAAAAATCTGAACAGCTCCCAAAGGCTGTGTAGGTGTAAATGATTAGTTTGTGTTTCTTATGAGCAGTTGGCACCTAGCATGTTAGCTTGTAGCATATATCAGTGTGAATGGAGTGAATGTGACATGTGTAAAGTGCTTTAAGTGGCCGGAAGACTAGAAAGGCGCTAGACTAGTACCGTCAATTTTCCGAACATTACATCTTAAAGTGCCGTACATACTGTACCATACTAACTAATATCTATGTGTAAATATAAAGTGTATTTAGAAAGAATAGGCGTGTATACAATACCGCAAATAGCAAACAAGATTAAACAAACAGACAGAGAGGGAGCAAAAAAGGTTGTATGCTGCTTTCTGCCTCTTATAGAGTGGCGTAGCATCCACATCACTATCACCACAACTCCTCCAGTATCACCACATACCCCTTATTGTAATAGGCATGCTTGTGTGGGGTTAGCATTCATACAATACACTCTCTGCCGTAATTATGTGTCGGCATGACAACCCAAGCTACAAACCTGTGTTTAGAGAAGTTATCTGCTAAATGTTCGTCCATCCAGACACATTGTTAGGTTTACATTTAAGTGACTGTTAATCTTCTTAAAAAAAGACATAAAAATAACATGCATAACAAATAATATACTTATATCTTGGTAAATTGTCAAATTTTCTGTTTATAGCTCCTGTGTAATTTGATGGCTATGGGGCTGTAAAATAGGTAATGAAGAGTTCTCAGGTGGAACAAAAGGCAAAGAAAAATGTCATTATGTGATACTGGATGGGATGTGAAGGAGGCTTCAAGTCATTTCTGGTAGTCTTTACAAGAACATTTAAAAAAAAAAAAAGTGATGTCAAAGGAGCTTTTTTGCTGTTGGAAGATGGATCAATAATAGGAGTTGACAGGCATGAAAAGAGAGGACAAAATGGGACATACCTCCTTTCTATCTATTGTCACTGCTAGATAATCTTAAGGGCTAATCCTAAAGACCAGCTATAAATAGCTCCATAGTGATCTCAGCAATGAAGGAAAATAGCTGGTACTGGACATACTGTGTATCGCCTCTGTATCAGTCTGTTCTCAGTTTAGACTTACAGGTGATCTATCAACATACATGAATTGTCTGTATCTCTCAGCTGTGTTGTTATTCATTTAATAATAAATTGATTATTCTGATCCTAAATCCTTATATGTTGTGTTTTATTTTTCATGAATCTGTCATTAAATGGGCTCAGTTTTAACCCTCTGAACAACCTGTCTCAGCTAGAGAGATACAGTGCTAATAAAAGGCAATTACGTGTATTACTTCCCCTGATCGCCCCTCATACTGATCAGTTGTTTACATGCTAAAAAATGAAATGTATCCTCATGCAACTAAACTCAGCTCAACATGATGGTGGCGACATCTGGATCTACTGGCTGTCTGAATAATCTATCTCCACTGCCAGAGTAGTGGGGAAGAAAAGAGAAAACAATTAAATCATAAATGTAACAGTGGCAACATGGATCCATATAGCTAGTTCATACTTTCCCTTGAGTTCAGGTTAACCTCATAATGGGTGTGACAAAAGACAGCTGCCAAGGGTATTTTTCAGCTGTAATAATAAAGATGATATAGTGTGAAATATGTAGTAACTTCATGAGGAGCCTTTGTTTCCTGACTTGTTGTACTAAACTTTCTTTATCAAATAAAAATAACAATCTGTAGTGGCCCTTATAATAGCAGGTATCTTCAAATGTCTGTGATGTTTGTTACAAAGAACGTGGTGAAATTTAGCAGTCAGTATTAATACATTTACAGAGGGTAACGTTTGCCGTGTGGTGGCTGTTGCGACATCAACTGCAGGACGACAATAAGTATAGGTACCATAACCCTGCAAGGGTGAACCATTGATACACTTTGTTTTCCTGCATAGATGACCTAACCTGAGAGACTCCCAGGGAGCTAATGGGATGATGAAGTTGGGGGTCCAAGCTTTCTGGAGTACAAAACTAAAAAAAATCATCAGAAAAGCCTTGAAGTTGGTCCCAAAAAAATAGCAATAAGTAGTATAGGCTAGGATGTTAAACTGAGGGCGATCTGTATGATCCCCACAACCGGCAAGAACATTGTCGGCAACACGGTCAAGCTGTGAGGCATGACAGGCAATGTTGAGAGATGAGAGAGGGAATTTCAGCGAAATTAATCTGTAAATTACCTCAAGATGAGTTTTGTTGGCTTTGATGTAGTGCCTTTAATAACTACATACCATTTATTATTGCTGAGACTAGTTCAGTATGTTCCGCTGTATGCCTGCCCTTGATAGACACTGTAATAATTTGTATGTGCTTGTTTAAAAAATCAAATAAAGGCCTGTACCATAAGGGAAATCCTTTTTTTCAGTATTGCCTGGTAACCACGGAAAAAACAGCAGTAAGGAAGACAGGCAGAGCAGTGAAAACACTCCTTCCAAGCATTTCTCATGAATGATACATTTGAGATACAAATGATACATTTGAGTATCATTTGTCATTTGTGAGTGCCCTTGGAACGCACAGTGATGCCCAATTGTCTCTGCTTAAATTTATAGAGCTGCAGAGAACATGGTTTTAAATGAAACCTCACTTCAATAATGCAGATTCTTCAGGAGTCTTTGGCATAATGCATTCAATACCTCTGTGTCGAGAGAAAAAGTTGCAATATTAAATCAAAAGAAACATTCATTATTCAGTGATCTGTCATCTCAAACCGAAAGAGTAAGGTAGAGAAATGCATAGTCTTGAGTGTCTCAGGGATAAATAGCAAGGAGATGCTGCTTATATGGATGTCTACACTTTCCAGCCTGCATAAGATCAAGTGTAATGTGAAACAATGAACTTCAATCAGACAATCAGCTCCCATTTTCTATGAGTTTTAAAATGCAAAAGTAGCATAGGCTGTTTTAAAAGTTTGCTTAGGAGCATAAGAAGAAGCTATCTAACTTTTTTGTGAATTTCTTTATGACATGTAAGGTTCAAGCAGGTTACAGTTTTTGCTAAATTCAACAAATTGAGTGTGACTTCCTGCTCTCTATTATCAGTTAATGTCTAAAAAAATGTCTATTTTAGTTTACCAGAGCCCATGGTGGCATCTTCACATATCTTGTTTTGTCTGACTAAGTGCTAAACCCATAGGTATTCAATTTAGAAGATAAACATAGAAGACTAAGGAAACCACCAAATATTCAGATTTGAAAAGCTGAGATATCAGAATTTCTGGTATTTAAAAAAAATTACCATATTTAAATCTTATCAAAGTTGTTGCTACTATGTTTTCTGTTTATGAATTAATAGACTAATTGTTTCAGGTCTAAACTTACCTACAGAGAAAAAAGGGAGTTATTCAAACATTGCAAGTCAGAATATCACCACAAGAGAGCAGGCTTGCTTATCTCATTTGTGTTCTCTCAGTACATGATCATGTACAATTTTACAGTATGATATTGCTGGTTTACACTGATTATAGGCAGTTGTAGATTTTGTGTTGTGTTCAAATAGTACTTTCATCCAGTGTGCTTACACATATCAATATGATATAAAGATGCATTTTCAAGGAAATTACTTTTTTTTTTGCTGTTGAAAACCTACTTGATTTGATGGTTATCATTGTATTATTAAAATTAATGAGTGCGGACCTGACTGGGTACAGATTCATGACACAGCAGTTGCCTGGTTTCTGAAAGGGTGTGTGACTGGTCAGATCCTAATCAGTAGTGTCGGGCTTGTATCATGCTAAAGATCCCACAAGCTCTTAAGTAAACCACAACAATCCTATTTCCACTCATGTCACAGTGAAAAAATATATCATGCTGAAATTTATTGGTGTCAGCAATCTGTGACCACAAATGCAGATAAAGTTTCAATGTTTATTTTTCACATAAATAACCACGCTCGTTCTTTTTTTTCTTTTTTTTAAGCCGTGAATGCTCAGGAGAGGCATGATAAATTTAGTTTCCATGTGAGAGAGTAAAAACAACTTTGACAGCAGCAATGTTTTAACAGGGCAAGTGAATTTTGGCACCACTAAAGGCACTTTCCTGTATTTCTTTTTCAGAGGGGTACATACAACTCAGCTTAATCAAGGCAGCTGTGCACAAAGGGGGTATTTGTTTAATCATTTTGGCACTGGCAGAGGTATGCACAGACAACCTGGGCTCACAGCTACTGCTTGTGTGGTGTCAGTGTACATGTGTGTGCCGGTGAACTTGTGTGTGGGTTTCTTCAATGCAGTTGTGTGTCTCCTTCTAATGTGTCCGTATGCATGCAACTATAATATTTTTTTTTTATTTTGTTCTTTCTCATTTCTTTTTTGAACAAAGCGCTACATTTTGAAAAGCAGGAGAAACAAGAGATTGACAATCTGACATGCTCTCCAGATTCCAGACTAATTTGTGGATTGGGACATGTTTCTGCATGCAAATTTTTGATGTTATGCATTACCATGCTCAGCATCTTAGTTAGTGTGTTAGCATGATAACATTTGCTCATTGGCACCAACCTCAGAATGGGAATGCATTAGTTTTACAAGTATTTGTTCAGAAACTTAAGTACTGGACTGACTGAGATTGTGACTGCATGATGACACTAGTAAAGTCATGGGATCACCAAAGATGTTACACTTTGTCCTGAGGGGGACATTAATATTTGTTTTAAAAAATCATGACAATCCATCTTGTAATTGTTGAGACATCTCAATCAAACCCACAAATATCACTCGGCTAAAGATGCGAGAGGAAAAGCCTGTAGGAGTCACTCAACGGCAGATTGGCTATCTGACAGAACTAGAATGGTGCTGGATTTAGGGCAGACATCTCAGCTGCAGCAGAGTCAAGTACACTGAGAAGACAACAGTGAGAGAAACATACCCCGACACAGATGCTGCCAATTTCTTAACAGTGTGGCTCTAACTAAAGGGACATTATGGAGTTTTCAGCAGCCACTAGCGGTGCGGTTTTAAGATTGCGACCAGGTGTGTGCTCATACGTGTGCTTGCTTGAACGCATGAGCGAGCATAATCCGAAACACAACCCCTTTCATACAGAGATCCTGCAATAAACTCAGAACACCTGCATGCCTGGCTGTGGCTTTTCTAGAGACTTCAGGCTGTTACTCAATGTTCCCGGCTCAGAGGCGACCAACACCGGCTCCGTACATTTCATTTAGCATAGAGAGCTAGTGGAAAACAGGTACTCCCGGACAGAGTATCTGAGTCTCTATAGACAGACAGGGATACAACTTCACACAATGTGCTGGAAACTCAGGTAAACTCCCACTGCAACGTTACAGTAATATTTTTAGTAGCTTGAGGTTGAACTAATCCATGCTGATTACATGATAACATTACATTTACTGCATTCAGCTGATGTGATACATCATTAGCTTCCTCTTTGCTTTTCAGTAATTAACTTTACTATCTGTGTATCTTTAGAAGGCTCAGCAATGTGAGCACAGCTAAATGTATTGGATGATAAGGAAATGGTTAGTGATCTGGACTGAATATTATAAATGAGATTGATGTCACGATTTATAACAGTTGACTTAGACCACAGTAAGTAGCTTTACTGTAGTGTTAGTGGATGGGTCTTCCTCTGCTGTTGTCACTGTTTTGATGCAGTATTGTATATTATGTGGGTCACATTAGTTACAGTGACTGAGAGGTGGATAAGCTGTGTACATGAGTATTGGTAAAACCACCATAAATTTACAAAGCAAACAGTATGTCCAAGCTAATGTAGTATTAGCTGGCTGTCCTGCCTTGCATCACTAAAATTAGGCTAGTAAACAAATCGCTTCACATTTGCTTTGTACCGTTACATCCTTTCTTGCAGTCTAAGTCAACACTTTGACATAATAACAGTGGTACACAGGATAGTAACATGAGTCGCGTTAGTTGGTGAAGTAATGTGGAAAGCATATAACTTTGCACCGGGATAAAGGTAACGTTAGCAACTGCTCGGCGTTAGCCAGCGAGCTAACGTGACTCTCCTCTTTCTCCAGCCTTTCTAATGTTCACTTTGTTTTTACTCAATATCATCCGAATATGTTTAGTCTGATGAGCTTCAGTGCATAAAACTTTATTGTTGTTTTGTATCCATACACAGTGTTTACGTTGGAGTGTTGTGCTGGGAGCTGATTGTTTATTACTGGACTTAATGTTGTTAGTAACTTAGTAATGTGCGGATTGAAACTTAAGTATCCATATTTCTGATACCAACATTTTCTGCTATAGGATCGATGCTCATAAAAAAGATCGATATTTAAACATAGTAATTTGGAGGGAGTGTGTGTCATAAGTGGTCTTATTATACTATCTCCTTCCGGCTGTCAAAGTCATGCTTGCGCTACGGCTGACTGTAAAAGCAGTCACGTCTGGCTGTATGTTAGCTGTGAAGGTAATAATGATGCTATGTGTGATGTGTGTGCAAAGACAGTGAAATACTTTGGGAATACCACAAACTTTGCAAAACATATCTGACATTAAGGCACAATAATATGATGTTATGAAGTGGCAGTTCTGAGCAGGATATTTTTGTTATAATTTAAGAATATGACGATGTCTTGTCATTATGCAGCTATTTTGGAATTGACAAACCTAGATCCTACTCTATTTCCCACATAAATACAGAAATGGGAGGGGGAGGTCACATTAAACTAGAAATAAAATGTAAAAAGTATTGCCATCGGTATTGGCAATAGCAGAGTATTACTTGGTATTGGATCGTATAGGAATCAAGTGGTATCGCACATCACTAGTCGTTAGATGTGGTGTTGTCGCTGTAGTCTGAGAGAGCCTCAGGAGTGTGCACAGAGCTGCCTGTGACCTGGTGTCCTCACAGAGAAAACAGGAGTGTGCTTCATTTCTAAGTGAAATTAATAAATCATTTTACTACAAATCTACAAACTTTAACTATTATTAACATTTAGGATAAGAGGAACCAGTGCATGTGTGTGAGACAGGGAAGAGTGTGGTAGAGGTAGGAAGAACACACAAATGTACTTTGGGTTTGTAATTAACTCTACAGTAGCAACAGACAAACGAGACAGACAGCGCACAGGCTCTACAACATACTCAGGTGGGCAGCCATTGTTTTTAGTGTGTACTGGATGTCTGTTTGATCAAGTGATGGGACAGCAACACTAGAATATAGTGTCAGCCTTGCAGCCATTCATTTGAAAGCTGTTATTTATGTTAACCCCCCCCCCCCAAAAGGTCTAACCATAACCTGTCAGACACAAGTTGCAAAGTGCCATAATGACCTGCAGCTTAAAATATCTCCTCACTACCTGAGGCCCTGACAGCACACTGTCAGCGCAGTGTCCACTTCTACTGCAGCCGACAGCCTTTGAGCAAGAGAGAAACTATGTGAGGAACCTGATCCATGTTGACACAATGTTTAAATGACAGTATTCTACAAATACAGAGGCGGTGGGCCTCCTCTAGGGACTTGTATGAGCCCGCAGCTTCTGCGTACAGTTTAGAAGGATCAAATGGTCAAAGGGATAAAACCACAAAGAGGTTCTCTGCTCCGTGTGAAAACATTAAGGTGCTCATTATGATTACTTACGACCTGGTGACTCACTAAAATTGCTGTGAAATTGGCCATACTGTTGAGGAATGCTGCGCCAAGACAGACAGTAATTGCATTTCCTGTTAGTCTCTGAGTTCCACACTCTTTACGTCTCTGTGACTGAACACGTTTTTCTACTGACCTTGAGCATAGAGTGTACACTGAACTGATTTTAACATAGACAGTCAAAAGAGGTAAAGCGATATTACACACATTGCACTCAAGGAACAAATTAATTAAAATAATTCAAAGAAATTTTTAAATCAGGGTTTTTATTATCATCATGAAAACAGTTTTTCCCAGGACTCACAAATTGACTTGATCCTATTAGGTTTAACTTAACTTTACAGGATTTTTTGATGCCATTTATTGTCAGGAGAGCATTTACCTAAAAAATGTAGTGTTAGTGTATGTGCACGTATGGCACATATAAAAAGCTCCCGCCGATGGGGAATGCAAAATGGTTGACTGCATCCAGGCCTTCTAATGGCACTGAGGAGAGAACAAGCTCTCTCCTCCATGTCCTGTTCGATAAAGCCGGGGTTTGGATGTATGCCATCACTAGGGGCTTGGCAGGATGCAGGGACTCGCTGAGGTTTGAAACCCCATTAAAAATTGTCACTTTATTTTAAGCAGCTGCCACACTTGTGAGTCCCACATCCTTCTGGAAAACCAATCAGAACCCCAGAGCTGGCTGGGGATTGGCCAAACGACATTCATACTGTGATTGTCTGAGTTGTTAAAGTTTGTTTCCCCTAGACGGCTATAGGGTAATGAAGGCTTTTCATTTTCTTCAAATGAATCAAAGGTTTATGTCCAGTGTGTTGTGTCTTGAGATGCTAGGCAGATTATTTATGAAGGTTTCCTTGCATACCTGACTAAACCATGATGGTTGTGTGTGGGCCAACCCATAATCCCATCTAGATTTAGTGAATTTGCTACAGCTAGAAAATTTATTGCACAAACTGCCAATTCTCAAGGTTACGTTACTATAACCCTCCTCTGTCAACTCGTTCTTTCACTTGCTTTGTGAAACAGAGAGACGGTGGGCTACCCACACCCTTACTGAACTGGAGTTACATCTAGGTAACTAATATCATTATTTTGCCAAATGTCATTTTGGAATATGAGGCAAGTAATTCACTCAGGGAGAGCAACGATCTCAGTGAGCAAAAGGTTTGTAGAGGAAATGGCGTGAGTGTGTTACCATCAAGGAGAAAACATTCTTCAACGTCTTTAGTGTTTTCCTCAGTATCAATTATTTCTTCTACTGGCATTGGAAACTTGTAGAAAGAAAACATTGAAAGCTTTGTCAGCTACAGCTAGCTATGATGTGGGTATACTGTCTACGAGCATAAGCTCCATAGCTACAGCCTTGAATCACCAAATGCCGTAAAAGATGGCGCCTCATTTTACGTGTGAATGTCATAGAGAAAAAAATGTCAGGCAATGTTGTATCAAGAGGGACAAAGTCCGCGTATTGATTCAATTCAATTTCAATTTTATTTATATAGCGTCAAATCACAACAACAGTTATCTCACAGTGCTTTTCATAAAAGAGCAGGTCTAGACTCTGTGATGTTATTTACAGAAGCCCAACAATTGATGAAGTCAAGGGTGGATGGATGGGTCGAAGACTTTCGCCCAGGAGACTGCTGTTCGTGTGCCATCTATAAGACCTCATAAGTTAACTGATTTATTTAAATCCAAACCATAATCTTTTCCTAAACCTAACCAAGCATTTATTCTGGGCAGTGTTTCTGAACATATGTCCTACATCCACTCTCAATTTTGCTTTATGTTCATCTTCATCAACTCCAGAGGGAAATAGCTGGCTTATTATCTGCTAAATGCCCGGCTTTGTTCACCAGATAGTCTCTGACTTTGTCAGTCTGCTGTTTGGTGCTGAGTAGGTTGTGTACAGTGGGTTTTTAGAGCTTTTTAGCTGACTAGAGCTGCCTCCCTGGAAGTAACCCTGTTTAGAGTTTAGAGTCCAGTTGGGTTGTAAAACCAAAACAATGACATGAAAGACCCTAAAAGGCTCCATAGAGCTAAGGAGAGCTGCAGTAAGTTTGTAATAAATCTGCTTGTTCATCACTATGAGGAATTCCTTTCCCATTCTAAATAGTAATGTCATCCATTGTTGGTAAAAAAAAACAAACAAAAAACTAAAAATAAGGGAGCAAAATGGAAAGTGACAAACATTTAGGGATACATTTTGCACAATGAGATGCTACTGTACAACAATGGTGAATGCTCTGTCTTTGTATTTTTGTCTCTGTCTGGTTCCCTTGTACAGCCATACACATACATAACACAAAGTCACACAAACACACACTCTCATGTATTTGGAACGGTTTTGTCTCGCTTGCTGGACATCAAGCTGACAATTTAGTCCTTATAGCATGCAGATGGTTGGTGTCACTCCAAGGTAAACCTCAGCTCTGCCAGACAGAGTGCACACTACCTGCCAGCAACCTCCGCTCTATCATGGTCTAGTAGCGTCCACCAACCTTATGCTTCATAGTGGGCGTCCTCCTAGCAAATCCGTACACACAGTCTAGTTCCTGTTGTGCCTCTGTCCTTAAACGGCTAGAGATGAGTATAAACAAGCCCAGAAACCCAGCTGTTTATTGTTACAGGTATGCAGTCAAGGCCTAGCGACAGGAGTGAAAACGCGACTGTTTATTTTATATCCAGTTCTGAAGTGTGCCTGGAGACACACGAAACAGGATGAATAACACATTTAGGAGGAAAGAAAAGACAAAAAGCAAAATAATCAACACTGGAGCAGAAAGATGGAGGGGGTGTGTGGAGGAATTTTGGCGGAATTTTGCAACAGCAGCACAAAATTGCAAGACCAAAAAGTTAGTAGAAACATGTCCTCTCAATGCTTTATAAAAAAATATTTTAGAACTGGGAGAAATGGGGGGAAAGAAAGGCGAAACGGTTTTGTTTTTGTCTATGAAAGTTAAAATGTTTGGCTGGGCTGAGTGCCAGCATGGAGGACGGCCTGCTGTAGTTCCCCTGTTCTGGTGGGCCATGAAGCAGAGGTCAGCTAAGTCTGCTGAAATCAAATCCAGTGTCTCCCACCCGCAACAACAATGTGGCAGAATGGCCCAAGGGTAATGACATGATTATGTTGTTGTGTTCCGGGCTAAATCTAACAAGAAGTTCGAGCCCTGCCCTCGCTGTCTCTCTGGATTACATAGACATGCAAGGCCTGTCTAAGCAAAAGCCAGGTGCCTTATCCTATCGCCTTGCGTGGCACAGAAACAGCTGAATTAGCAGAACCTTGGCAAGTCTTGGCAGCCTGGTGCACTAAATGAGATCTCATATCCACTTTCATGTTTGAAACCTGCTCGACATCTCTGTCAAACACTCCTACAGTATTCAGACGTGATGACAAAAGCAGATATACTCTGATGGTAGAATACCTTTTAAATGAGATTGTTCCTGCATAATGCTAACGCAACAACTCCTGACACTCAGACAGGCTCACATAAAGTAAAACAAAATCCTTTTCCGACTCAATAACACATCCTCTCAGTGCAACATGAAATTTAACTCCAGACTGGAGGGTCGCTTGGTTGCAAACAGGAGATATAAGGCAATGGGGCCTACACACTACCGTGGATATAAAAACTGTTTGAAATGTTACACTGTTACAAGACTCTGCTTAATCAGAATGAGCCATGGTTTTCAGATGGTATTTAGATATCTAATGCTAACAAATGAGGCTTTGCTATTATAGTAACAGGCTTTTAATGTTGTTTCAGCAGCCAAGTCTGTCTCTTTCTAGTGGTTAGGGGAGCTTAGACAGTTTCCTGAGGCATGGACTAAGCATGTTTGGGTATGCACATTCTCTTCTTAGCGTGTAATTGTGATATTATTGCCATGAATTATTGGTATGCAACGTCCACGAATTCAGCATTCGACATGGCAGCTCTTTGCTTCTTCAACGCGTTGTAGGTCTTCTGTTGCATTTGAATTTGAAGTCTCATTTGGCTGGATGTCTGGATCTTCTTAAAAACTGCAGAAACCACTTGACCACAGTATTCATGTAGAGAAACATATAAAGCCAATGACTGCTATCAGTGATCAGATTTAGTGTATCTCAAACCACGTATGATGTAAATTCAGTCCAAATTCTGGTTACATAACCATTCTTGTAGATTAAATCTACACTCAGCGGTTTTAGTCTCTATTTGTCCTTTTTTTCCATTTTTTCTTCCACCTCACACACCTCAGCTCTACATCAAGGAATGCAGTTTTTCTGTCACGCCCCTGTGCTCCTGACAGGTAGCGACTGCATGAGAGGACAGTTTGTCCTGCAGAGCTGTGCAGGCTGCAGGGGCCAATGTTTGGCTTGGATGCCAATGAATAACATTGTATGGAGAGAGGAAATTAAAAATGCAGGGTTGTAATTTACTGGAGAGTGGAACTGATTTAAAAGCTTCTTTTTTTTTCTTTCGTCTTGCTGCTTTGCTTGAAGTTTTCCAAATATGCCACAGCTGAGTGTGAACTGAGCTTTGTTGTACTGGCAATAACAAGCCAACCTTACTCCCTCTTCCCATTGCTTCTTGGCACTGACAGGACCATGCTAAGGTAAGCCTTCATGAAATCCAAATGTTAGACATGCCTAACTGATTTCTCCTCCCAAGCAAAATGCAGCTTTATGCTATCATGAGAAATTCAAAGGTATTTCCCCCTGCAGTTACGTGTGTACTATTTGCCAGATTGCCAGAGCGATGACTGATATCATGAGCAGCATTTTTGTATTATTGGTCTCACAGTGAGCATGTGTTGCCTGCTTGTGGTCACTGTGGGTGGTTCCCTGGTGTGGCACAGGTAACAGCAGATTAGCAGTGTAATGAATGAAACTTTACAAGGCAATCACGCCTCCATGAAATTGGAACACCTGCCTTCGTCTTTCTATTTAGGTATGCCACTGAATCATAACCCTGAAAATGATAGTGTCTTACTTTTCTTCTTCATTATCTCTGACTGTGTGTTGACCGCAGTCCTAATGAGTAATGACAACGAATGAATAGTGACTAATGACAACGAATGAATTTGTGATTAGAACAGAGTACCTCACCCTGGCTAGCTGCTAAGTTAAGGGAAACGGCACTTGGATTTTTTTTTTTTTTTACGGCTTTCTCCCTTTATAAACCTCAAATTTGCTGCTGGGTAACTCAACCACTTCCTCTCTTCCTGTGAGATCAGGCAGTCAAGCAGGGTGAAGCCAAGCAGTGCAGGGGCTGCTGTGGCCTGCAAACAGCTGGCACGGTACTCACTGTACCTTTGGCACCTGTGGGTGGGCGTCAACACTGTTGGCTAAACAAACAAGGTCATCATCCAGCTCTTACCGCAGTCATGAACAGGGAATGGAATCATAGCGCCACCTGTAGTTGAGGAGGCCAAGAAACAAGACATATATGGTGACTTTTCCTTAAGCTGTGGTGTCAGGATTAAAATTGAGCCTGCGGATAACAAAAAATAGAATATTGCTCATTGATTTTGTAGTAATTATATTGTTTTGTTAGATTTGCCAAATTGTTTTATTGGTTTCAATCCTGCTGCTCTCCTGCAGATGGGGATGTTTGTCATGATTTGAGAAAATGCCCTGGCAAAGCCCGAGCCACTATGTGTGAGGCCTTTTTCCTAATTGGTGACTTTTAACAAGCCTATGCAAATGTCTCTCTCTGTCGCCATCTCCTATTCCCTTTTGGCCAAAAGGGAATTTTAAAGACTTAAAAACTCAAAATACTCAAAAAAGTGCTGCTCAAGGAGGGAGGTAGCGGGTCGGGCCCGGGGGTGGGGGTTTTTGGGCTGAGGTGTGGCCAACTTTCAGAGCTCGTACGCCCACGCGAGCGTCTAGTGGAACATCAACTTCCAGAACAGAGTGGTAAACTGGATGGATGAAGTGGCAACTGATCTGTTTGCCTAAAACAAACACAAACTGGAAATTTGCCTCCGTGATGGTCACATGGAAGACGTTAAGGCTGCAGGGGCGCACACCATTACCAGCAGCGGAATTTTCCTAAAACAGGACAAGAAAGTCGAGGGCCAGATAGACAGAAATAAAATGAGAGCGGAGAGAAGGGGACCCTCCAGAGAGGAGTGAAACTTTCCACAGGTTCACCGTGTTTATGTGGGGCTGGCAGGGCCTAGACTGAGAAAAGGATGCTGGAGAAGTCAGACTTGTTGCTGAGCAAAGTTGTCTTTCTATGATCTTCTCATAGCCTGCCCTTATTGCTATCTTTCCATCTCATGTCTCCCTTTCTCAGTCCCTTCTTTGCCTTCCCCCTTTCCTCTGTTCTCACACCCTGAATGTGCTGATGTGTGTCGAGGAAAAGAAGACATTAACAGGCCTAGAGGGCAAGCCTGGGAACCAGCCAGATTTCCCAATTTACCACAGCCCCCTCCCTCCCCTCAACGATGACACAGCTTTTGCTTTTCCTTGATTGAAGCCCAGAACAATAGTGGAGAAAGCTAATTTTTTTGCTGGAATAATAGTTTAAACAAACAGACAAATAGTTCTAAAACAAGCACATTTCATCTTGGCTAAAATAGATCAGTGAGCACAAATAAACATGTTATAGTAGATCTGTTTGTTTAATTTACATTGACTGATCATCCTAAAGGTAGGCAAACTCCTCCAAGCCTTCAATACAATGGCCATAGTGTAGCCTGTGTTGCCATCGCCTC
Source organism: Lepomis gibbosus (assembly GCA_029875015.1). NCBI lineage: Eukaryota > Metazoa > Chordata > Actinopteri > Centrarchiformes > Centrarchidae > Lepomis > Lepomis gibbosus. Next base: position 19,549 of record JAPMOB010236406.1, read on the forward strand.
ATCTCTATCAGCACGTCTCAACGTTTACTCTTCAGCTCTCAGCCTCACTTCAGCCTCCGGGATGACAGGCACACTTGGAACTTTTGTTTATGATAAAATATGTGATAAGTAACCCCCACCACCCTCCACTTCACCTTTTCCTCTTCCCCTTACATCTTCACATCCACCTTTTTTTCTTTCCTCCTTAATAAATCCGCCTCTCAGATTACCTACTCCCTCTGCCCTTTATGTGGCCCCCAACCCTGCTGGCTCTCTTCCCACAGCCGAAGACGTGAGTGCCCAGTGATGCTGTGTGATCCCTGGGGAAGGGGAGTGAGCGAGGCAGGGGAGCTGCTGATGGTGGTCGGAGGCTGAATGAGCTGAGCGGCCGCAGGAGAAACCACAGCGTGCGTTTGTGTGTCAAAGCGTGTGCGTTGGTGTGAAGCCCCGTCCCATGGGTCAACATGCTATGTCCTGCAGGTCCAGTAATGGCAGAGCAGACCCTTACACGTCTGTTTAACAGCTCACACGCGCAGGACTGGGCAGCTGCTGTTGAAAGCATTATGTGTCCAGCCACTCTCAAGAGTGAGCCATTAGTTAGGAGTAGCTGTCATAAAGAGATTCCCTTGTCTAATAATGAGGTTTGTTAAGTTAGGCCAAACAGGGTCACTGCTGCATGCTGCGGTAAATCTTGACCACTAAGCTGAGCACTAGAGAGGCAAGTGCGAAATCAAAGCTGAAAACAGCCTTTTATTTTTTAATGCATTGTGCAGCAGGGACTCATCCACTTGAGCCCACAGAGCTTTGAAATCAATGGAAATGTTGGACCAAAAATATATTAAAATACACATATAATCCGAAATATAAAAATCGGTATGTACAAAATTCCCTTGGTTGTTTGATGTGTCTGAAAGTGTATTATTAACCCACATTCAGAAAAGAGTTCATGTAAAAGTAAGTGTTATTTTCTTTATGTTTATTAAAGAGGGTAATCTGTAATTTGTAATCTTTTAAATCAACCGTGTTTTGGATGGTCTTGGCTGGTTGGCTCATACCTTTTGGAGGCGATACTTTTCAATACATGTTTGTTTTTTCATGCATTGAAATCAACACCGGTAATGTCACGCATTGCTGCAGTAGTTGGTCCACATTTATGTTTTTTCATGGCTGATTGTAATATACAACAGGTTTTAGATTCCACCCAACCTTCCAGAACAACTCTCCCATTTTTGCTGTGTGTTTCTCCTGCTGTGGGAGGTGACAATGAGAGGAAAGTTACGGATATCAGCTTTCGTTTTGTTTCGTTAACTGTTGTCAGTGCATGTGGTTGATGTCGGTGTAATTCAAACAGCATTTAAAGACGCAGTGATCCAATGTAGTATAACTTTGAAGTTTGATAATGTTTCTTGAGGGATATGGAAGTGATTTGCCTCTGTATAATGCAACATGGAGCAAACTACTGTGCCCTTTAAAGTTGGTAGAAAGAATATCTCAGGTGAAAAACCTATTGTTTTATTATCGCCTGAGACAAACAAAGCAAAGATTTAACTGCAGATTTAATGTATTTTTAAAAAAAATAGTGCTGGCATGTTTGTTAAAATTGAAAAAAAGCAAAGAACAGAATTCTACCAACACCACACAGTGCCATCTTGATACAGAACAAATGGCCGTCTTGGTGCTTCATATGAGATTTCTCCACTCTCTGTGAAACCTGGTTCATAAGGGTTTGGCAGAAACCACTAAAGAGGCAAACACAGTCGCTCTTTTCTCCTGTGTCAACACCCCTGATCTTGGGGTGAGCAGCGGAGGGGTAGCAGGGGTGGTTTGACCAGTCGTTGGATTAGTCCTGACAGGTCTTAACAGGATTAGAACCCCTCAGTCTGCACCGAAAGAACAACAGAGTGAAAGTGAGTGAAATCGGGACACAGAGAGGTTGTGCTTGTCATAATACATGTGTGTGTAGTGTACTGGATTAAAGTCTGACACATGCAAGGCCTGTAAGAAATTTGCAGAGTAACTAGAGTATGTTATGTGAGTGTGTATACATACGTTGCTCCAGAACAAGGTGAACAGCGCCTCCCACCTCTCTTCACACATTCGCATGCTGTTTGTTTTTACAATTGCGTTGTGAGACACCATCTCCTTGCTGCCCCTGCTCCCAACTGTCAAACAAGATTATTGGGGTTGCCCCCTTCTCTCCTCCAGGGAAGACTAATAAAAGAATAAGCTTTCAGCTTCCTCAGTGACTAACAAAGAGACGCACACTTGCACGCACAGTCAAAGGCTAACCAAGAAAATTATTTTTACCCAACTCTGCAGCTGAAATAGAGACATGAATCCATAACAAATGAAAGTCTTTTAAAACAAAGAATCCACTATTTTGAGTACAAACATCCAAGGAAGAGTGTTTCCTTTCTTCAATGAACGAAACAAAGACTCTTTAAAAATTGCTCTTTATGGTTTTGAGTTGCATAGAGAAATTGGATTGGGGTTCAAAGTCGACTCATTGAAGCTCTTTCCAGTACAACAAGAACCATGAATCTTGAGAAACAGCATATGGCCTGAGACACGAAAACTTAAAAAGTGTTTGAGAAACCTATGACAGTAGCGGAGTTATATTAGTATTGGAGAGGTATATAATTTTAACAGGTACGTAAAATTTACAGATTAAAGCATTTTAAATACCTCTGTGGGCCTTGTCAGACTGTATGTTGATTTATTTCTGCTGATCTGGATCACCGCAAAAACTAAAATCTTAGTAAGATTAGTTATCTTAATTGAAGGAAAAATATACTTGTTTATTGTCTGACAAGATATTTCTTCTTACCAGGCAGCTTTTATGTTAGAGAATTTCACTTGTTTATAATTTTTTTGTGCCTTAATTTTTCCCCACTTTTAATGTTTTTTTCTTGTTTTTGAGAGCTTGCAGTGAAAGTGCATCATGTGCATGCAGCTACGTCGCAATCAAAAGCCGCCGGTCATAATTCAGAGGGAAGAAGGCAAAACTTATATATAAGCCAACTTCCCGAGCCCATGCCAGAGTCGTCATGATCAAAGTGCAAGATTTGTGATGGGGGGAGATCCTCCGCTGTCAGCGGCCACACATACAGAGTGCACACTCTCTGGCCTTCAGGTTTGTTGTTTTGCTGCTTTTTGAAACTTCAGTGCTGTGTAATTCAGCTTTATTTTACTCTGCTCTGTGGCAGGTTTGAAAAATGTTCCTGAAAAACATCCCACCGTAGAGAGTTGACATGTCACACATTACCCCAAGTCAGCCATAAATGATGTCACATCCTATTAGCCCTCCCTGGAAGTAGATCCTTTTCCTGTGTGTGTATGTGTGTGTGTGTGTGTGTATGTGTGTTGGTTGGCTAGCTGTGGTGCTAAGTCAGAGTCCAGGCACCTGGAGAAGAGAGAACAAAAAAGAGAGTTAAGGGAGTAGTTGCTTCAGCACGCAAGGGGTGGGGGGGTGGGGGGCAGTGCAATATAGGAGAATAAAGGATGAGATGTCTGCTAGAAGTTGTGGCCGTAAATCAGCCTAAGAATCGCAGAGCATTGGCGCATGTGATTTGTGAAGTCTTTAGAACCAAGGGAGGGGGCATTACACACAGCAAAGGGTTACAAATGCAGAGGCATTAACCTCTACCTGAGGCTGTCAGATTGATACAGTCCCCCCCTTTGCTTAGAGAAACATTACCATCAGAGGCTGAGCAATGAGCTGTAGGATTTGTAACTTAAATATTCTGTATGGTCAATGGTGGAAAAAGAGATACATAACTCTCTGTCATCACTTAGTTTGTTAAAGTGAACATTATATTTCTTCTCTTTGAAAAAGGCAGTTGGACAGGTTACTTAACTCTTAAGTCAGCTTCCTCTGCATATTTTACACTGCAGCGAGTAGGGATCCTCATGAAAAAGAAAAATCTCCTGAGCAAAAATAGCTTGTGTGTTCATAATGATGAAATGAAGCGACAGAGAAACACCAACAAAAGTGAAAGTGATAAATTTGACAGCTATGCAGTAAAAACACATCAAACTGAAAAATCCCTTTTCCAAACATTCCAAGCTCGTTTGAGCACCTTTGCATTTATTTGTTTTTTAATTCGTTCTCATGCATTTTAATAGATCCATTACCTATAAATATCCAAACATACACAGGGACGTATCCTTAACAGGGACCAAGAATAACAAGCCCAGGAAGGCTCAGATAGAGGGGGCTGTGTGTTCATTATGATATGCAGCCTTCAATTGCCACATTAATTAAGCAGCTCGAGGCAGCAGTGGCAGGATGACGGACAGGCCTAGTCACTGGAGGCACGTATGATACTCTGCCAAGTCCAAGCCCCGCTGTCCGGCTGCTGATTTATGGACAGAGCCAGGAGTTGGAAAAGTATCCAGGAGTCATATTTTTTAGTGGGTGGTAGTGCTGTGCACATGTGCGGGGGCTTAAGCCGGCCCCATGGGACGCCATTCATCTCTCATCGCTGCCATGTTGATAACATCCTCCTCTATATGATACACACATCCCATTCAGCATGTGCGCTCTCACACTCAGAGGAACCTGGTGGTGGTCAGCTTCCTACAAGTGGAGTCACATAAATACACAGCCAGTGTTTAGATGACACTAGGTCTCTGGTATACTCTTTTTAAAATCCTTTTGTGAGTTTGTGATTTGCGGATGTTTAACAGGAAGTTATTGAGCAGTGTATAAAGCCTGGTTTCCTTCCTGCTCAGACAGTGGTGTAATTTGGCTGTGTTTTAACAGCTCTACAGCTCCCTCAGCGTGGCCCCCTTTTCCCAATATTTCTTCCTTATGCCTAACTTGTAACCATTTTAATCTCCACTTTTTTACAAAGTACAAAAAAAAACGAGAGGCCATTTTCATGCCAGCTGTCCCTTGATGTATTCTGGTCATCAACTGCACATGTGCGAATAATGCTTTTCTGTTCTCATTTGAATATCAGAATGGCTGATTATGACGGTGGCATGCGTGAGCACAACCCTTCAGGGGCAGAGAGCGAAAAGAAAGGACAGAAAGATGAAAGGAGGCTGGAGTTAATAGCTATGGTTCTGGCATTGCATATCACGCAGTCAAAACACACAGGGATCTGAAAGGATTTAGCACCAGTAAACAAGATGGTTACAATATTCAGTAGTTCCGTCATTTTCAAGTCAGGAGAAAAATCATTGACCATTAGGTCATAAGCAACTGCTACTTTCAGATGTGGATTTTAATGTAGTTTGAAATGCATGCATATATGTATCAGATGGGTTTAAGAAAAGATGGTGAACATTTCAGAGAAATTGAAAATATTTCAGTTTTAGTTGTAGAAAAGTTGTTTGGGTTTTTCATGTCAGACAGTGTTGGCTGCGCTGCACATCCATTAGGGGTTTTAAAGATTTTTTCGGGTATATTCGCCTTTATTTGGCAACTGATAGTAAAGCTGCAGGAAACAACTGGAGAAAGGGGAATGACATGCAGCAGAGGTTATGTGGTATGCACTGTAACCATTCGGCTACCGGGGCGCCTCAAAATATTTATCCTTAGCATTTCGTTGCATTGCTGAGCAGCAGTATTAAGCCAGTCTTTGTCATTTATTTATACAGATTGATTTGTCATAATTAGTGTCTTTATATATGAAATATGTTTCTGTCCGGAACGACTGTAAAAGGTTTTTTGAAAGCTGTCATTTGCAAGGAACCTTTTAAGTGAAATATATTTTCTGTTGTTTGTAATATAACTGGGGTCATTGATTCTTTCATAACATTCGTTCATTCATTACCAACCAGGCAAACTGTTAAACCTCCCCAGCCCTCAGTGTTCCCAAAGGTCCTAGGTCTACCATGTGACAATTAGCTTGTGATACTGCAATTTGTTTACTAATATGCACCACCGATGCACACAAAGTGAATGGCTAAGTGCCTTAAAGTGGCGCCCACATTTTTACCAGGCATTGATACCCCTTCTTGTAGAGGGATGTTGTGTCAAAATCTAGTCATTATTCCTTTAATTTCTATTATCCTGTGACTATCCCTAATATACTTTGTGTGTAATCAAATAATCCCCACCAATCACTAACTATCTTCGGGAGTTGAATAGTGGACTCACTGCTTATTTCCTCCCTGGTGCCTCCCTGGGTTAATCCAGCCCTGTTTATTACACCATATACAGCCATATGTACAACTTTTAACTATAATTCAAAAGTACCTTATTCTAATTGGTTGAAGCTTCCAAGTTTTGAGTGGTTGACTCATAAAGCCAAACGTAGAACACATACGTGTTGCACACATACTACATTTATCATGCTAGATCAACACTTTTGCGTCATCTGATCTCAACATATAGAGAAAACAGAATGGTAATTTTGTGGTGATCGAAACACACTGCATTTTTCATCAGTGTCAGATACCGGCAAGTGACAGGAGGCTGGAAACTGGCAGGAGCACTTGGCTCCATAACTGCACAGTAATGACCAGATGAAATGTATTCATGTATGCTGATCTGCTGCAGTCTCTGTTCATGGGTTGCTAAACCTTATGCTCTGTGCTCGCGTTCAGTTTCCCTTTTCCACCTCTGAAAATTGGTATTTCAGCGCTGATGAACACTGTAAACACGTAGGTGTGTTGTAAAGACGTGATTAGGATAACGTGATTAATTTAACTCTTAATAAAGTCAAGATAAACGATAATGAACACGGCACACTGCACTTACTATTGAAGAAACTGCTCTCATATTAATACAATGCAGACCATACGGTACCAGGCTGCTGCAATCTCATCGTTGCACTTTGGAAAATGACAAACGCTCTAATTTCTGTGTTACACAAACATGAAGCAGAATTATAATAAAATAATTTTTGCTCAACCCAGTTTAAATAAATCATTCTGAAATGATATCAGAATAAAGCCAAAGATGTAATTGAACCCAGCTTTCATATTGACAAATGGAAAAAAAGGGATACTGACTTTATTTCATTTGCCACTGGGATGGTGCCTCTTTAAGAATGAAAACCGCAAATTGCTCTCAACAATTCCTATACCTCTGGAGTTGACCACTTTAAAATTGGCCCGTTTGGAGATTATAAATATGGCTATTTGATGGCTCTGTTATTACGCCTGAGAGGGGGGAGGAGAGGGAGGGCTTGTGGCTGTAAGGCCGGATGGTTTCTCTTGATGTGGGCGAGAGCTTTGAGCTTCCACACCACACGCTTCTGTGCTCTGCAACAGGAAAAACACAGGAGATCGCTTCCAAATGAAAATGCACACACACACATACACACTCCATATGCAGCCGATAGAGTGAAGTGATAAACAAAATAAACAGCTCGTCCTCCCACCGCACAACACCCCGAGTGTTAGGTCGATGACAATGCCTGGTCCTGTTGCTATAAACAGTGGCTCCATAAATTATGTTTTGGTGTAGCAGCGTTTTAATAGGTATACCTCTTACCACATGCACACACCTTATCTTATTCCCCTGAATGTTTATTGTGGATTTTTATTGAACCCTTGAACCGAGACAAAGACAAATTTTCATTCCTGCCTTCATTAAAGGACAGTAAAGTTTTGCATCTTTATCCATGGTTTACCTTAAAATGAGTCACTCTTTCTAACTAGTTATGATGGACACATGTATGTAGTTTACCATCTTTTTATCTTTCTATTCGTGTGTACTGTATACATGTGCATGTGTGGGTATGGGAGTTACATTAGGCCACAACAGCAAAGGTCGGCAGGAGCCTTGTATGCATCATAAGTCTTTATTGTCCCTGGTGAGCAGCATTTCCAGTAAACAGGGCTGTCATGGAAGCCAAGTTCCCCATTTGTGTTAGTGTGCTACAAGGTCAAGAGTGGAGTCATGGAGTCAAACGGTGAATGGCAAAAAAAAAGTAAATCCCGCAGCAGGGATCCTTAACAATCTCGTTTTAACAAGAACCTTGGGTTGTTTTCTCTCTCCCCCTTTTTCCTCTCCGTTCCCTTTGCATCTGGCCATCTCGCAAGTACACACACATTTCTCCCTCTCTTCCCCTTGCTGTGGGTTGCTGCTGCTAGGCTGACTCAGCCCTCCACACTATTCTTGGGTCCTGACGAACAGTGTTGATGTAGCCTGTCTGATGGCCACACGCCATAAACCAGTCTTTGTTCCCCTTGCCACTTCTGCTGAGCCGTTCGCCCCCGTCTCTCCTCCCAAAACTGCAGTATGACCAACCGACCAATTGATGAAGCATAAGCAAACCACTTTAGATCAACAAAAGGAGTTTATCTTTCAGTAAGTGAGTGGGCCACTGTAGTGAAATGTGATACTGCAACTACTGCAGAGGCCTAACACAAAAATAAAAATGGTCGCTGGTATCTCAGCGTATTCCCATGGCCTTTGGGGTCAAGATGATGTGTGAGGATGTTCTTTAATAGAAGCCAGGGGAGATGATGTCATTAATCACTTTATTAGAGTGGATGCTTGAAAAACAAGTGCTTTGATCCAATATTGCCAGAGGCAGGAAGAGACTTCAGTGCTTGAAGGAGAGGCCCAAGTTGTACAAGAGGAAATAGGATGGTTTGATTGCTCGGGTTCACCCTGTAATGAGGTTTATTATCAGGCAGACAAGCATTTGACAGCTCTCATGACCGCAGTCTTAACAGTTAAATGCATGACTATTCAATGTGGAGCTCTTACGGCTCTCACTTTCTCTGTCTCTTTTTCACTGGGGCCAATTTGCCTCATTCCTCAAATCCAGTCAAATAAATACGGTAATAAACAGCGGGCGAGAGGAATGGTTTTGCAGTTTGCAAACTGCCTGTCTACCCTGTCGTCCATTAAGATGTGAGATAAATTCAAAGCATGTCTGATATTAGTGCGCGGCGGCAGGGCTCAAACTCAAACCATCTGTCTGCATGTAATCACGCAACGCACGGAGAGAGGGAAGGGTGAAAGGTATTGCTGTTGCCGCGGACAGACACACGCTGCTTATTATGCGTGTTGAGAGACCCAAAAAAAGAGACTCCGACGTCCCCGAAAATAGCGTAACCGTCATCATATTATCACATCTGAGTTGATATTCACGTTGCTCCCACTCTCAAAGGGACAAAGGGACCTTTAAACATTCTCGTCCCAGCGGGGCGCAGAGGCAAAGAGAGATCGGAGGTCGCGAAGCGAAGAACAAGAATGATTGATGGAATGCCTGAGGACAATGAATAGACAGGGTAGATAGAAAGTGTGAGAACAGCACAGAGAGAGTGACACAGATATGCTGACAGAAAGTGTTGATCTGACAGCAGGGAGATCAGTAGGTGTGTATCTGGTCTCGCTCTATGACCCACATGTCTGGATGCTGGGAAAGAGAGCGCACACACAGATCTGGCTACCATCGCTCATCAGTCATCTCTGTAAGCAGACTCCGCTTTTTGATAGTTGACATGGCTGCCATCAGCTGGATATGGAAAAAGCAAAAGAGACTGGAGGAGTTTGAAATCTTACGCCCCATCGAAAGTATAACCAACTTCAGCAGATTGTGAGGAATGTTTGAAAAGGAATGCAATCCTTAAAATAAGAGCCACAGACTACTTTTATCAGTTATATAAGGCTTAACAGATGCCAAGCGCTAATCTAATGATGAATATCAAGTGCAGACTTTGTCAAAAGCTTTTATATTGAAGGTGTTGTGATTTTAGCAAATCTCTAGATCATTTTACCTCCTGAAATTGAAGGAGCTCGGGTAGCTGGTCATAATAAATTATGTCACATAAATCAATCCGCCAAAAAGGCAGAAAAAAAAGACCCGTGGAAGAAAATCTCCATTCACGATGGGAAGAATGAATGCATTGTCTGAGCTGCACTGTACTTCACTGTACGGCGTTCCGCGTTAAAGAGACAAATCACCCCAGGCCTTCATGAGTGAAGCATAGTGGGAGGCCAAGATGAATACAGTACATTTCCCCTCTCTGTTTCCCTCTCAGCTAAAACACAGCAATTAAAAAGTCCCCATAGAAGCAGAACTTGAAGGAGCCAGCAGCTCAGTGAGAGACACAGACCACGGCCTCTGCTCTAATTGAAACAGGGCCTAAAGTCTAACGGCAATAGACACATTTATTTATTTTCAGCCATTTAACATGTCTGAGATCTTTGTCTCGGAAAGCTAATTGCTCCTTCCGACAGGAAGACAGTGAGTCAATGGGTAGTTTATGTACAAAGAGATTTTAATCTGATCCCTCTCCTTGTTTGCAGCCTCATGGAATCAGCAGAAAATATGGAAAGTATGAGAGTCTTTTCTCAGTGTTATAACAATACAGGATAATCCCCGACTGTTTTACTAAGGTTGGTAAATATTTAAACTGTTTGCTGGGGTGTAAACTTTTGGTTATTGCTCTAGCAGCAGAGAAGAGTTTGTTTTGTTGTTGCTTGCATCCCTTCAGCCCCATTACATCATGAGATCATTTGTTTGAAAGTTTGATTAGGGGTCTCAGAAAATCCACAAAAATGCACAAAATTGTCTGTCCTGTTTGGCCTGGCACATACTGAATAAAGGCAGAAAAAAAAGGAAAGCAATGGGTGAAAGGAATATAACCATGGTGTGCTTGTGGATGTCAGTGCACTGAAAGATATTTTTAAAATCCCATCCGATGAGTCTCCCAGACCACTCCAGTAAAGTAGAAAATGGGAAATGTTATACTTTCTCTCTCATCGACCACACACTCACTTGACTAGCTAAGTAACAGAGGAGCGGAGGCCACTTCTGGAGTAACCAGACCTTTGGATTTTTTTGTGCCGCCTCCCCTTCTGATATTATCTTACTGTCTGCATTGCAAGACCCATGTGTGTATTTTAAACACTATTTTACATGTGCGCAAGTTTTTTTCCCTTCTTCTTACTCTTTGTTTCTCCTTGAATTCGCTGTACATCAGGTGAGCGGAGAGGAAGGAACTAAAGACATGGTCTCTGGCTCTCGTCTGAGCACATCTGCCTGCCAGCTGTGCATATGTTTACACCTGACCCCAGCCAAGTCACCGTCTGGGTCGCTCCCTCACTCTTCCCTTCACGTTACCTCCACCCCCCTTCCTTCCTTCCTACTGTCGAGGAAACTCTTCAGCCCTGGCTCAAATGAGCTACTGCAGCAGTGCTCAGAGTGTCACCTCAGTCACACAAGCAGGAGCAGGCCATCCTACCACAAACTCTGAAATTTGGTTGGATTCAGTGGTGATTAAAGTAATCAAAGCAAAAGAAGGTTATTGAAAAAAGGGGATCATATAAAAGTTGCGGCGGAGAGCTACGGCAGCGAGTGGTGGAAAAACTGTGATGGGATGGGACAGATTTTAGAGAGAGAAAAGGCTGATTCACGGTGGTCATGTGTGTCACGCCTCACATATGACTGATATAACAATTACTGCTTTTCCTCCCATAAACACCAGCATTGCATCATGTGCTTCTGCTTTAGCAAACAATAGAACAAATACACCATCACATTCACCGAGACATTTCTGTCCTTTCTTTATCCAAATGAAGCTGTTTTGAGAAGACAAGTGTTTACACTTACACGGACAAGGGGAAGTCTCGGTTTGACTGATTGCTAAACAACGCTAATCGCCATGATAAAAATGGAGCATTAAAATCAGCATTCGATAAACACGAGCCAGGGAGTCACCAGAAGATACCCTTTGATACAAAGGGGTTTTTCCCTCATCTTCATCTTTGCTGTTCTGTAGGTGGCCAACCACTGGGCTGAGTTTGGAGTGTAGTGAGACTTTGGTTTAGAGAAGGACTTGGGGTTTTAGCTGTCATTTTGTGGAAACAAACAAATCTTCGGAATCAAAGTCACTGTTTGGAGCAAGTCAAAGTCCCATTCCATCTTGTCTACCAACCATGGGTTGTTTCATTAAAGGAATTTGTATTGTATTGTAAGTGCTCTTTAGGTTCCTGTTTACACACATTTGTTATGTTACAGCTATTGTCTGCCTTACAGTTTCTTTCATTTTTTTAAAGACCTTATGACTTATGAGTTACATATGAGTTACATTATTTGACAGACTACAGAACTACAGATTACAGACTACAGACTAGAGACACTGCTTCCCTTGAAAGGCTCTTTCCATTAAAGTTACCAGGTTTTCTTTAAATTGGTTAACAGTTCACTCTGCTAACACCATATCACAGGTGTATTAGGTTAAAGGAGACCTATTATGCTTTTCCACATGTTATGACTTCTAAAATGTTACATTTTTGGATGTTCATGTTAGACATGGCCTAAGCTTTAAACAATAAGGTTAAAGCATTTAAAAGAAATTCCTGTGAGCAAAAATCTCCTGTTCTGAGCACTGTTTTAAACTGCTTTTTCTACCAAAGTCTCCGTTCTACGACATACGGAGCCAGACGGAACCGGAATTCCTTACATGGTCATTTGCTCCGCACAGCAATGGCACAGCGACGCTCAGTCTGTCTTTACCGCTCAGTGACAACAACAGCCTGGTAACATGCTTCAGGTCTTGGCCAATCAGAAGACAGCGGGCTTTGAGAGAGGGGCCCTTAAAGAGACAGGAGCATCTACAGGTTGCTTTAGACAGAGGCTGAAATGAAGGCCTACATCACAGGTCGCTAATAGGCGGACCGCGGTCTGGATCCGGACCCAGTCTCTCTCATCTCCGGACCGCCGACCTACGGCCGATTTATTATTGAGACTTACTACCTCGTGACGGAGCGTTTCTATTTTAACCCGCGCAGCTTTTCTAGCATTTACTGTACTCGTTTAGCAGGAAACTCACAGACCAATCACGTGTGCTCCAATCGTCTCATGTGACGCTGCTAAGCCAATCAAATCTGTGCATTCTGATGCTTGCGAGTCGAGTCCACGAGATTCACCAGAGACGTTTTAGAAACACATACGAATTGAGGAGAGGAAAGGGAAAAGAGATTTCACATGGCTTCTAATCAAGAATGTACAGATTCTTTCATGTACATTCCTCCCACGGGCAGTTCAAAACCAGAATATCTCATAGATCTCCAATGCTAGCTGGCAATACAAACTAGAACTCACGTTTCTCACTGAACAAGAGAAAGTACTAAAGAGGTTTGTAAGAGGGCATGAAAGAGAAGAGGAGGTATTACAGCTGTTCATTTGTTAAGGTGTGTTGAGTGTTTCTTATAAAATTGGTTAAGACTAGGCCCTGCGATGGACTGGCGACCTGTCCAGGGTGTACCCCGCCTTTCGCCCAATATCAGCTGGGATAGGCTCCAGCCCCCCACGACCCTGTACGCAGGATAAGAGGTTGACGATGGATGGATGGATGGATGGTTAAGACTACACTTCATCACTTCAAGCTATTATTTTTATTTCATTTTTTTTAGTTTAGTTTACTTAAATTTAGAATGTATTATTAGAGTAGTTAATATTTATTATTTCTTCAGTTTGATGTGAAAACTGACAGTAAATATTCTTGAAATATTGATTTGACAGTTGACTAAAAACATATGTTGATACAACTATATGTTATGGTACTGAATGATAACAGAAGTTAAGAGTTTTGATGTTCCGGACCTTTGCTTCGGGAAATTTTCTCTAACTGGACCTCTTTGAATTGTAATTGAATACCCCTGGTCTACATGAAGAGTCAATATAAGATAGAAAATTATTATTTTTTAACTTTGAATCATGCAAAGCTGCCATACAGAAGTCACAGAACTACAATATAGGACTGGAAATGCAGTATAAATGGTCTCCTTTAATTCTAATGAAAACACACTGATTCTTCACATTAAAAGCATTTGACTGTCATTGTCACAGGGAAGCTTTTATTGTGAAGCATTAACGGGAAATGTGAAATCTTTGTCTCCAAGCTTAGTGCTGTCTTAGTGCTATTGCGATTAATTTTCACCATTTTTTGTTAGCAGATCATCAAATGTTTGCAGCCACAGTGAGCTGTTAGATGAGGAGCTGCAGGAGACAGGCCGCACACCTCTAACTCCTCCACAATGTAACCGACTTTACTGTGCACTTCTGTTTTGTGGAAAACTACTAGCATGAAATCAGATTGCGGTTTCTGTTATTATTGACTGACTTCTTTATTAAAACAACATGAATTTGTTTGGCTGCACTGTAAACAGAAGCACTCGTTGCTCTTCTGTTGTATTTCTGACAAAGACGCTGCTCAACAAGTGTTTCCTGTTGTATCAAACCGCATTTGCTGTTACCACGGTAACCACGTGTGTCACCAAATCAACTCCGGCTTACAAGGATTACAACTTCATAAAAATAGTTTTGTTATGATCTCAAAATAGAATTTGAAAATTATAAATTGTTTCACTTATAATATAATGTCCCCATTTTCCCAAATAAGATGATGCTATGAGGAATAAAAGTGAAACCATATGAATTCGTTGGGTACCAAACAAAAAATGTTGTATCCTGACTTAGGTAAAGTCTGCAACAAAAAATATCCTAATAATAATAATCTCATATATACACTGTAATACCTCCAATGTTGATTTATAACAGACTCGTGTAATATTTTCTTAAAATCCCTCCCATGCAGAGGCCTAACAGCCTTCGTCAGGGGCCAGGGGGCCACATGGATGAGCACGGCCTGGTGAGCCAGACAGTTACGGATCGCTTGCTTTTAATTAGCGGCTTCACATGCAGTCCGTGTGGAGCTGCAAGCCCACCGCAAACGCATGGAAGATGTGACGGTTCCCCCTTTGGGAGACATGACCCGGGGAAAGGCTCCGGCATTACTGCAGCGTCTCAACTCGACACAATGCCCAATGTGCACGCCAGACCCACGGCAATTAGCTTCTAAGGTTCCCCCTCGTTCTTTGCCTTCTCTCTTTCTTTTTAATGTCGGAGCTTGGAAAGGCTCAATATAATCAAGTCAAGAAAAGTTTATTCTGTTTAGAATTCCATCTGGTTCCAGGGGGGCTAATTTTAGCGGCGCGCAGAGCGGTATGCAGTGAGGCTGCATGTACCATCCTACTTAGAGCGGTGGGGGGGGGGGAGCTCAGCGCAGACACCCAGGCTCCTAGGCAATAGACTGGCCGACTGGTGTTTCTAAACACTGCTGTAGCCGTTCTCCCATCACTCAGCACACCCTGTGTTCCAACAAAATGTGTCCCTCTGGCACTTACCACAGGATCCAAGACTCTTTCACCCTCCTCCACCCCCGATCCCCCTTGCCCCCTTTTCTTTCCTCAGCCTTTCTTTTTGCTCCATATCGGTAACTTTTACTGTGTTTCAGCGGTTGAGTATCACCTCAGCTGAGGGCCCTGCAGAGAGAAGGACTGCGCTCCAAGCTGTGATGCTTTGTGGTGATAGTGCTGATTGGATGTGGCACTTAAAATTACCTCGGTCTGACTGCGCAGTCATTACATACGCCTGCATCATTTACAAGCAAGACGGAACGGCAAAATTCAATTCACAGGGAAAGTATCGTCTTTGTTTCTCTATATGATGATTGCAGGATTGTGACAAAACATAACTCTCTCATTTCAAGGTTAAACAGCGATGTCTCTGGCCTCACAGACTGAACGTGCACATATGAGTTTTCCATTTAACAGTATGGAAAACATATAATGTACGTGAGTGGAGTTGTTGATAAGAGATTAAACTGTTTTTTGATTTTATTCAAGTACTACTCCCACCATGTATCATGCTCATTTATTGCCACCTGTAGCTGTAAAGTCGGGAAAGGACTCACAGCTGACTGAACACCTTTCATAATGTAATGATCTTTTAGGCTGTGGGAAATTATGGCCCGTGTGACTGTGGATGTGGCCGCCTCATCCTTTCGGGGAGTGTTTGACTGACCTGAGACGGGGAATAGAGGCAGACTTGTCCTCTGTCAGGCTTGCATTACACCAGAAGGGAAGCCTTTTCACGCCTAGCTGAAGAAACTTGAGAGAGCTTATATACGAGCTCTGTGGGACCCGCAGAGTCCAGTAGTGATTCAAACCAGTTAAGAATAACACACCCTCACCTACTAAGTACTGTTTGGGCTAATATTTTCTCTTTGGAAAAAAAACCTCTGGTCAGAGCACTGATTTGTTCTCGTCTCTGGACTGTCATTTGTCATCTCACATTGTATGTCAGCGTTTCACCCTCTGCGAACATGCTGTGAATCCCCACTGACCATAAGTAGATTGTTTATGGTTTCACTAATTTGAATTCAGGGTATTTGATGGATCATGGACAAGGGCAGCAGCCACATAATCACTGCACTGAAGCATTTATACCCTCCATAATTAACAGTCTTATAGTGAAAACATCATAGCTTTTTAACCCTTGTATTATTTGTGCCCTGATAATCAAAGAAATGTTTATTGCTCTCAACATACAGCTGGGAGGATATAAATATCAGTAATGTGTTCAGTTCAGGTTTTTATAGTGGTGGTTAGAGATTTCAGTTTCCTGTAATTAATTACATTTAATTTGCACAAGCAGTATAGAAGGCTATTTAAAAAAAGAGAATGAGCATCACAGGGAGAGAACTAATACTTACTGACAGATTAAAATACAATATGCTATTAATAGTTAAGCAACGTACAAATGTCTAAGTGTGCAGGAAAAATTTAGCCTTAATGGCCAGTTGTTCCTACCATTTTTTCTCTAACTAACCTCAAGACAAAGTATGGATCAGTCATCAGAAAATGCCGTTATTAATCTCTGTCTGTAGTTTTAACAAATGAAGCCTACAATCATATGGAAACAATCTGGCCCTTGCCCTCGAAGAGACAGAAAACAGAGCCAAATGAAGAACATCCTTTCTCTTAAGACCTGTAATTTGTTTTTATTACCTATTAGGTAAAACACCTCATTTATCAATGTCAAACTTCTCACAAAATGATAGCTGTCCACATGTAAATCAGCTAATGCGATGTATGGTTCAGAATTAAGTGGGCTCTTTCTTATGAAATGCTCCACTCTGTGGGCTCAGTGACCCAGCTAAGCCACCCACGACCAGACGTTTTTCTTTCACGGGGCTGTGCTGGAAACTGAGCAGAGAACACTTAAAAACAGAACTGATTAAGCACAGACCAAACTGTGTTTCTGTACCTCACACAGTAGAAGCCAGGGACATGTGTGTGTGTGTGTGTGTGTGTGTGTGTGTGTGTGTGTATGCTACAAGTCCAGGAATTAACGCTGAATAATATTAAACATAAAAAAGGCCGGAGAATGGAGAATCACTCTCGACTCACTCTCCCCGTTTTTGCATTTTATTTGACACAGTAATTTAACACATATATTCCATAAAAAGGGAGTCGGGCACAAAGATCTTCAACAATTTTTTCCACTTTGTCTCAGTACAGACTCAAAGTTTATTGCTTATGCACTCTCTGAAATAAATCTATAAACTTCTACTATCCAACCACACAAAGATGTTCAGAGTCAAGCTGCATACCCCCTTATACCCCCCTAAACTAAACAATACACATGTTCAATAAAACCTTTCATTCGGAATATATTCTAGTCCAGTCTACTACTTTAAATAACCTGCAACTTTATTTCTCACTGAGGTGTATCAATCTTTTTCTGTTCATATACAATTGCTTTAAGTTAGAACATGCCAGTCAAATTGGATGATTTTGTTATTTCATGTTGTGAGAGTGGTGAAATCTCCCCGTCCGCCATTATCCACAAGCGCCTTTACAATCACTTATTCAACATATTGCACACTATGCCATCATAAGCAGCTTGGACCACTACTTTCAGCTAGGCAAAAGCGTGATGAATGACAGCTCTCGTCTGAGCTGTGCCAAGTAACACAACTCAAAATACATGATACGGAACCATCCAATACTACTGTAGAGCATATCTGTCAGTCTGGCAGACCTCTCCAAAACAGGGACCACACACTCTTTATTAGAGCCAGTAAAATGTCCCAAAGACGTGGCTTGACTGTGCTTTCTGCCTAGCTACCATGAACAATAGTAGGATTGTGCTGCTCCTCTCTTTTTCTTTTTGTAGGCCTATTATTTTTTCTAGCATTTGTTATTCTCACTTAAACTGCAGGCTGGCTCCACGAGTGGGCCACAGCGTCTCAGAACCGGGCCTGCTCAGGCCAGGAAAAACCCGGCGGAGCCAGACGAATAAAAAGCCAAAGAGCCGACGCCACACGGCTCCCAATCTGGTTCCTGTCAGGGGGACATCAAGGGAACACCCGCAACGCAATCTCCAAACGTCTCCCCTTCCTTTTTCTCCCTCCCTGCTTCTCTCCCTCCATCTCTCCCCACCCTTCAAGCGATACGTCTTACAGATGACTGAACCATCGCCAAATGCTCCCAAAACGCTTCTTTTTTCCCCCCTCCTCCATCTCTCTTTTCCCCCTCTCGTGTCTCTGTTTGGAGCCAGCCCACATGGATTGGGATCAATTTAGGATGAAATGATAATTACCCTGTCAGTTTCAATTTCGACGTGATGAAGTGAGAAACAGGAAATGTAATAAGCATAAATGGAATCTCACACGCTTTTGATTGGTAACGGAATTGAATCAGACTCCTCAAACTTGGTCAAATTGTCAATTCCGTGCCATCCCCGCTGAGAGACAGTTACGCGCTTATGCCTCGTCTCACACCAAAATGCTGTATAAAGCATATTGCAGCAGATAATTACCTGATTCCACATCCAATACTGAGACTATATGCCTGTTACTGTTTAGCTTGGAACTTCATACATGAGAAATGATTCATGTCACATCTTTCCAGAGGGAAACTTAGCTTTTACCCTCCTCCAAAACCTTCAGCAGAAGCGCTATATTTGATCGCAACGTCCAGCACCTGAACCAAAGTGAGTTTGTCGTTTTAGAGCGTATTTGGCGTTTGGAAGATCAGTGATAGTACGAGGCTAACGGTAGCCAGCTCTAACCCTGTCATGTTGGCTGTTGCACAGCTGATGTATGGAGCTGATTCCTGGCGGGCCGCGCTGCGCTGCCTGGATTTGTTTAACCCGGCAGATCAACCTTCAGACAGGAGCATGTGTGCAGGTAATGGCTACCAGATGAGGTGAGGCCAGCTCTTAGAGGTCTGGTGGATGCCACAGAGGAGGAACGAATAAAGCACACAACACACACACATATACACACATGCGTACACAAACAAACACATAGCCGCTGGAACTGTTATGAGAGACAACAACAAATGTGCAAATAAAAAAGTCAATATTTAAAAGCATCATAATCTCCTCCCTATTTAGGTAGTTCATTGAAAGTTTCAGATTTTGGATTTCCAAAATGTTGATATAAACTAATTCAGGGCTCCTTGCTGCTGTGATGCCAGCGTGTGCATAGGTGTGCTGATGGCTGCCAGAGAGTATGTGGACTCTGGTTGGCAGTGAGAATTGAATGGACACGGGCTAAAGGTTGAAAGAGGTTGCCAGGCGGTGTCTGGACATTGGTCTGGAGGAGCGGCTGCCTGACCAACCACAGTCTAGCAGGATGAACGGCCCCCTGTAATGAGGATTCACTAGAACTAATAGGTCTTTCCAGCTTGCATATTCATTCACAAAGCAAACGAATAAATGTCAAAGATTAAACATGGCGGAGGCATCTTTGGCATGAGCCACGGCCACCCAGAAGGCCACAAGGGCTCCGAATGACGAACTTAGCCGACAACCACTCAAACAAAAATAAACAAAAACAACAGCCTTTCACAAATAATTAATTATGCACATGGTATAGAGTTAATATTCTCAATGAATGTCTGAGCTGTAGATGCCGGCAATTTTAGAATTCGCAATTTTAGGATCTGATTTCACACTGTTTTACAGTGCGGCTTTTAGGGGCAAGCTAAAAGTAATTCTTTCCCCCAAACGTCATCATGTTCTAAACTGGTCAGCATGACTGTAAATTAATTTGTTCCCTTCACTGTACAGACAGTGAACTTGAGCAGTAAATTTCCAAGAGTAAGCTCGGAAAGGATGAAGGCGATCTATCTTGCAAGGAGTCATTAGTGAATGGGCCTCCTCTGATGGGTCAAAAAAAAAAAAAAAAAAAA
>JAPMOB010236407.1:0-10317 GCA_029875015.1 Lepomis gibbosus
TTCTACCAAAGTCTTTTTCTAGTATGATACTTGTACTTTTACTCAAGTATTGCTTTCTAATACTTTATACAAGACTGCTCGGCACCAACTATAGAGAGACCAAGCGAGAACATGTAGGTCTGAAAAGTGAAGCCAATGTATAAGTGCCTTAAACCTGCAGTCTTTTTAACGACCAGCAGGGGGCGACTCCTCTGGTTGCAAAAATAAGTAGGATTGCATTGGAGTCAATAAAAAAATGGCACAACTTATCACATGATTTGTTACCGCAGTAAACACTTCCCTAATGGGTTTTTGGCCTCAATTTCTACTTTAAAGTCTTCTACAAAACAGCCTGATGTTCATTTAGTAAATTCTGGTCCCATTTAGAGGAAAATAGACGATAAAGCAGAGGACGCTTTAGGGCAGGGCTACCATGTCATTGACAGGTCACTACCATGGTGACCTGTCAATCAGGAAAGAGGCGACTTGTACCTACTGCACTGTGTTAAACTAGCTGTAAACTTGTATTTGGCTCCTGTCAGTGTTTTTGTCTAAGAGCTTTGAGGCTTTCACAGTGTTTTCAGTTCATGAAACATAACTGTAACATATTGGTCACCTAAAAATGTTTTGTACACCGTTCACTTGAACCAAAATACACTCTGAGGAGTCAGCTGTTTTTTCTGCTGAGTACATTTTGTTTGAAGACTGTATTTAGCTAGCCAAACTTTACATGCCAGTTAAAACAGTTAACATGAATTACTGATGCACCTCACGAACCAAGCTAGCAAGCCCCAACCTCTCATATAAATATGGTCACTTCTGGTTCCAAAAACTAAGATGCGACAGCCAAAATGACAAACTTGAGGCTTTAAAACGGCAGTCCACCAACCAACGGGTGATGTCATGATGACTGCGTCCACTTCTTTTATACAGTCTCTGAGAGCAGCTGGTGAATTGAGGGAGAAATTATGTAAATCACTACAAAGTCAAAAGGAATTTTTAGGGGAAATGATCTCAATGTTTACCAATGACATAAAGTAGTCAAACTAAAAACACAAAATGAAAAAAATATCTTATTCATTGTTTTCAAATATGTGTTTATCAACTAGCTCATCTCAGTACAAAGACGGAATATACCAGATATAGATCATTTTATAGATTTTTGTACCTCAGTAGTCGAGTAGAAAGGAAAAACGAGTTCCAGTATCAATACCAAAACATTATTTAGTTATTATAAGGGGGTTTGGGGGATATGAACATGCTTTAACACTTTTCTCACTTAATAAAACTGCTCTAAACATTAGTGTTAAATAAGTTTGCCTAAATAAATATAGCCCTTATTTAGATACAAGCACCTGTAGACTGCGGCATGGACACATTTCCGTTGGTAAAGTATTGAGGTTTGAGCTATGCTGGTGTCCCTTTGACATTGGTACATTCTTTTCTGATGCAGTTAAAGATTTGTGTATATTTGTAAACAATGGCAGATACAGAAAATTAATCTATATTTCTATTTGTCTAACCTACAGCAGCAGACCTACAGACAGCATTTGTACTTAAGTACAGCCGCTTGAGTAATTATACTTAGTTTACATTCCACCACTGCTCTTGTTTATATCTAGATATACAAGCTAGTTGAAGATACACCAACCCATCCTCATCCCAGGGCTTCACATCTGGACACTTTGTCAAAACCCCTTGGTGTAAAAACAGCTAGAGCATTCATTCTCTTTGCAGTGGAAAGCTGATGTTTTCGAGCCATCCATGGGCGCCAGTATAGGGGGGAAAGTTAGGACAATTCAAAGGGCCCCTTACTGACAGGGGGCCCAACAAATAATTATAAACTAACATCTAATAATATCATATTATACATTATATAATACATCATCATTGAGTGTAAATATATTTCAAATTTAATAATAAAATGAATGAACTCTTTGTTTTTACTTGTTTTTGGCAGTAAAAGTTAAAATTTACCAAAAAGTAAGCCCCCATATTGACCGACCACCCCCCTGTATCTACATGAAATGGTTTGCACTCATCAGTGAAGGTGTTTAGATGCAGTCAGTAATTACAGCAGAAATACAGTGATCACAATGTTGCCTAGTGAACCAAACTTTCAAAAAAGGAAAGAGAGAAAAAAAAAGAGAAGAAAGACAAAGGACCGGATGTCAGTCTGTAACTCAGTTTTTCACCAAGAAAGGTGGGCAGCCTTTAGTCTGTGAGCGGTGCAAACCTGTTGGGTAAAATGTCCACAGTGAAATAAGCTAGCTAGCTACAGACTAGTGTTAGCCTACATTTAATCAACATTTAATCAGTGCAGGGAAATATTTAGCAAAATATTCATATTAAAATCATTGTCCCTGCCCCTTTTAGCAGACAACTCCCTTTCCCAGTGAAGAAGGTGAGCAACACTGTGTGAATGACAGGCCAGTTAGCATCATTCCAGGGAAGCTGTGGAGATTCCTCTGTCTATCTTGTTTGTTTTTTTTACCATTACAAAAAAAAGACAATGAAATATTACAGAAATTCAAACACAAATTATTTTCTCACATAATGATCATTATGAAATAAATAAAATTTAAAAAACACTTTCCTGTCTGTACTGGATGATGGACAGCAGCTTACCTCAACCTGCATGTAAGTTACAGACTATATTAAAATAATCCAGTTTGATATGTTAGATTGAATTATGGCCGTTAAATGACATCTATAGTTACAGACTTTATTATTACCTTCATGAAGGGCAATTTATTTGAGAAGCAAACAGTGAACTGCATCCTGTATGCAGACTTGCATGTACAAATCACCAGCAGTAAATATTGTGCTAGTACTGATATTAAACTACAAGAAGCCACACACTTGCAAGCCTTTAGAGTTATGTAAAGCTTTTGATAGCACAGTTAAGGCCTAGAGAAGTAGTGACAGCTCAGTGCAGAGGGGGTCCAATTTGATTTTTTGTCATGGGGCCCAAAATTCCTGGCGGCCCCCCTGGCACCATCACATTGTCGCGATGACGTCATCACGTTAAGTTGCTTGCGGTGGAAGTTTTTGTGAAAACGCTTGGTGGTGCAAAAGGTTTTCCCCAGACTGGCCGCAGTAGCCCTTTATTTATATTATACTTTTTTAAATCGATCTAAAACAAAAACCGTAATAGCTAGAGCATTCTTTTTTACACTTTCAGTGAGGTCATTACGTTTCGTAACGTGCGGTGAAAAATCAAGTGACAAACCATGATGGCCGGATGGGTGGCACCAAATGGGTAGCTAAGCAGGTTACAGCACGAATGTCTCAAATAGAGAGAAATAGTTTTGTAGTTTAGTTCAGTACTTTAGTTTAGTTCATAGTTAACATAGAAACCCTTGGTCTAACATACTTTAGTAGTAGTTGACAGGAACAGCCATGATGACTACATCAAGTGAACATACAGCACTTTCACAAAATAAACACTTTTGGGCTCATAAATTTGACCATATCACAAACACTAAAAAAGGAACACAGTTAAAATGACTTATGGAGTGTTGAGAACTATTTTGTTTATCTTTCTACGGTTTGAAAAAAAATGCATCAATATGTTTTGTGGTCATTTTGTAGAATTTTATGAGAAAACATGCCCTATTTTTGTATTTGTTTTAAATTTATCGCACAATTTCAACACTTTTATCAATTATTATGGTTTCTTGACTTACATAACCTTGTAGCTGATGTTGTACACTTGTATGTTGTATGTAGGTATGCAGCATTTGAAGACACTCCAAGAAATGACATCACAATAAGCAAAAGAAACAGAGTATTCACTGGCAGACCATTTGTGTTGCAGAGTTCAGAAGTAAACTCCCTGGGTACCTCTTTAGGGTCGTTTTTGTATACGATGGACTCCGAGATGAAGTTAAAAAGAATAACTATGCAAAGTCCAAGGTTAAAATAACTGCATTGGCTACTTGGGTGACTTCAGTTAAGTTAGCTAAATAACGCTAACATAAAAATGAGTCATTCTTTTGAGTAGCTAAAACAAGTCTATGTTCTGCCAGCCTACTGTATGGAGAACAGGCCCAACATTACAGTGATATTCGCTTGAATGCATCAAACAAAAAGGCCTAATAATGAGTAGGCTACTTCAGGTAGGCCTATATTTTGATGCTAATACTTTTGTACCTACTGAATATGATTGCAACAGAGCCTGTTTATACACGGTGATATTGCTGTTTTTACTTAAGTGAAAGATTTAAGTAGTTCCTCCACCACTGCAAGACACTGGTAGTGGTTGCTTTGCATTTTTAACGCGTTTTCCTCGTTTCCGACAGCACTTGAAAGCAGCAGAAGGAAGCCGAAACCACACGCGCTTTCCCTGGATTGTGGACGAACTGAACACCTGCTTACAGGTGGATAATGTTCATAATATAAACAGCATGTCTATAAAACCAAACACAAGACTCATATAAAACATTATTATAGATGTTACGACGCGTTCTAGGCCACGTAATGTTGTTTCCACCGAAAGATACATTCTTCAAATATCACTTTAATAACGTTTAGTTTTCCTGTGCTTCATACTCTAATGTTTTAGATGTAGGTTATACAGCCGAGCTGCAGATTTGCTGCTCTAAAGTCAAACTTGTTTGTCCGCGGGTTATGTTGAACGCAGCGCACTTTGCGCAACACATGTTTATTTAGGCTAAAACAACTTTGTAGATTAACGTAAAAAGGTGTTTCTCTTACCTTCGCTCGTCATTTTCCCGTTTTTAGTCCATTAATGCGCGTTTGTTTCCCACATCGCTGTGAATCAGAGGAGCAGGATTCAGGAAATGAAGAGAGGGAGGAGGACACACAACCAACCAACACACACACATAGACACACATAAACTTCCTTGTAGTCTGTTCGACCCGCAGTATGTGTGTGTTTGTGTGTCAGTGGTCTATGAGATCACTTGAGTAGTCAGTCAGAAAGGAGAGTGGAAAAAGATTCAATATCTGCGCGCGCGTGTGTGTATGTGGTCTTCTATCTTTCTGAGGACCGGCTCGAGTTTTTCAGCCTTAGGAGTGAGGAGTTTCTCTTTTTTAAGGGAGGTCAAATTAAAATTGAGGAGCCTAAATTGGGAACAGTTTAGCAAAGTGAACACGTTTTTGGAAAAGAAGATATTTAGAAAGTTGGGGACATTTAAAAGAGGACAAAGAAGTGGGAACACTTTTATATAAATAAATAAAACATTTTATACATGCAGGAGACAGTTTTAGAAAGTAAGGACATTTTTGTAAAGTAGGTTCAGCTCCTTACGAGTAGGGTTGAGTAAACTCTGGCGTGTATTTTAGGTTCCTATAGTGCCTTGCTGCTGTCTTCTGAGGTACCAAACAGAATTTCTTTGTAGCGATTACAATAAGGATAAACTTATCCTTGTTGCTACAACACTAGTGGACGTGTTAAAATAGTTTTGATTGGTCTGAGGTTTCTATGGTGGGCGTGGCAGGGGGTTACATGAAGTAGGCCAGTGAGCTTGACACATCACTAAATCAGCAAGCTAAAATGAGTCAAGTACTACACACACATAAAGTGGCCCATTTTTTAGCTGTCTCATAGAGGTACACTTGTGTGCAGAGGTGGAAATTAACTTTTTGGCTCACTTGTTAAGGGGACTGATCCACTGGCCAAGCATATTTTTTTTACCAACCTAAACAAAAAAAAAGTGCCTTTTTGTCACATATAAATTTGTTCCAGTATTTTAAGGCCGCTAACTAAAGTCAGTTTGCTATTATATAACAATATTGTGCAGAATACTTTGCAGATAGCGTTCCAACATTTAGTCCATCCATCCATCCATCCATTGTCGACCGCTTATCCTGCATACAGGGTCGCGGGGGGCTGGAGCCAATCCCAGCTGATATTGGGCGAAAGGCGGGGTACACTCTGGAAAGGTTGCAAGTACATTGCAGGGCCACACATAGACGCACAAGAACATGGACCTTCATACTCACATCCACACCTACGGACAATTTAGAGACACCAATTAACCTAGCCTGCATGTCTTTGGATGGTGGGAGGAAGCCGGAGCACCCAAAGAGAACCCACGCGGACACTGGAAGAACATGCAAACTCCACACAGAAAGGCCGGGGCAACCCACAACCTTCTTGCTGTGAGGCGACAGTGCTAACCACTGCACCACCGTGCCGCCCCTCCAACATTTAGTCACCAATCAGAAAATGTATCCGCATTTGCGGCTTAGCAGGTGTTCATTTCCAGCCCTGTGTGTGTTTGTAGTGAAAGTTTGATCAAAAACAGCTGACCTGTGAAAGTTAGTCAATACAACCCAAGACCAAAACAACTGTACCCCTTTCTAACATCACATGTTTAAGTTTACTTCTTTCGTGGCAGCCAGCAGCTGGTTTCAGTTCTTTTCTTAGAAACTTGACCGAGACTTGAAACTTTCTGCACGGACAAAGTTCATAACAGGCAACACTTCACAGTTAGTGTTATTAGAAGCAGCAGAAGTTGTTGAATTAAAATTAGTGGTGACAGCTGAGAGACGGAATTATTGTGTGAAACTGGTGTTGCTTGATGCGTTCACTATGCACCAACAACTCAGATTTGGTGGTCGGTTACTAAACCCTTCAGTCTGGCTGTTAAAGGAGGAAAGAACCAAACACATTATTATTTTCAAAGCGTTCATCCATCCAGCAAAACACAGTAGATATGGATGTTGAAATTTACCTAGAATGCACCTCTCATGGGACTTTTGGAAATGTCTATCATCACTTTCTCCACCCCAAGTGGTCACATGTGGATGCTCGGTCATGATCTGTTGGCGTCAGTTTGTCACGGATTGGGTGCCACTTAGCGCCATAGTTCAACACACTGGGGGAAGCCCTGTAGTATCATTCATTCAAACACATAGGATAATTAACAGAAATGTTTGAGTAAGAAGGGAGTTGGCATCGACAGTGAGCCAGAAACTGTACTTTAACTCAGGAGGCCGGTGTTCGTTTCCTGTGTCAAACAAAAAGTCAACACTAAATGTTTTTATTTAAGTTATTATTCTAACTAACATCATGATATTTTCCTAAAGCTAATCCAAGTAGTTTTGTTGCCTAAACCTAACCAAACTGCGACGTTTCACAACGTTAACAACTAGTTTTATTTTGAAAGTCTACCGGACGTTGCCCTAGAGTACATCCAAAAACAACCATAAAGGCTACCTAGAGCATTAAAAAGGAATGCCAAGGGGTGTTGACCAAGTGTCGAGTTGGGAGAGAGAAAATGGTGTCTATACCTGATAGGTCAGGATTTAGCCATCATGCATTTTTGCCAAGATGGTTACCCCAATTTCTTGCCCTGTAGTTCCACAGTTTTTTTCCTGTCAGTGTTTGACAAACTTTGCGTAGAGTCCTGCACCCTACGGAGGTAATGGAAGTACTGACCGATCAGATACATGAGTTAACAAACTCCGGCAGGAAAAAAAATCACTCCGTAGTTCCACCAAGGCTATGGTCTTATAATTAATCTTTTTCATCTTGATACATTATAAATCTCAATTTAACTATATATAAACACACCGTAGTCCAGCTGCATCCATTGTGTCTGTGTTCATTCTGGATTTTATTTGCCAGTTATTGTGGCATTGCAGTAATTTTGCAGCCACTTTGTTGACTGCAGTTTTATTTTCCAAGAATTGCAGAGACCTTTTGGATGATGTGAGCGTTTTTACCACCTGACTGCTCGTACTTCTATCACACACCACATGTTTAAAAACATCTACCGTTTTCAGTGTGTTCAATCTTAACACTGTTATGCTGAGCTTGTGGAAGAACATAACAAAGAGGAAAGGTCCACGCAGAAAACAGTTTAAATGAACCATAAGGTTTTATTAAAGTTACCTTAACTTAAAAATAACTCAAAACACAAGTAAACTCAAATTCATCATACTCAAATGACTTTTAGGGTACCACAACCTGAACAACACTGTCCACCTGCGTACCATCCACTACAGGAGAACACCTCCTTAACAGCAAGCCAACCCTAAGAAAATAGCCACAAGGAACACCCTTGAGCTCATTTTCTGGACCAACCAACACAAACAGGGACTTCAAAGTGGGATCTGCAGCTTGCTCCTTAATAAAGTCCTCCTTTGACAGAGATGGCAACGGGATAGACAACTCCTTCACAACACTGAGTTTTGAAGTGTAGTGACCCGATGTAATAAGTAAGCAGTTGAACTCATGTAAAAAAGTTGGGCTTTCCTGCATTGTCCTATTCTGCTAAGCCCACCATATTCAAACATAAGGGCTGACCCACACCTGACCATGTGCTGTTGTTATAAGTGGTCATGTGACCTCTTACATGGCTCTCAGGTTGAAGCAGAACCACAGGTACAACCTGTAATGTGCAAAGCCTTTCATATCGTCTGTTGTCTGCCTGTCTGTGTGTTTCTGCAGTTATAAAAATGGTAATAAGGAAGTAGAGAGTACTAGTATCAAGTACTATGGTGATGTGTAAAAACAAAACTACCACACTGGTCTGCCCCTAAATCACGAGACAAGTGTCAGCTTCCAGTTTGTTCACAAGTAAAGATGCTACAAATTAGCATCCTAACACGTCAAGTAATTGATTACCTGTTGTGATAACATGCCCGTGCACCTCTCCGACCTACAGAACCTTACTTTCTCTGCACTCTTAACAACATCAGGCCACTTCCTACATTAGTTGTAATTGTTGCTGTAAATCTGTGCAACTTATTTGCATATTAAACTAGTTCATTGCGCCGTTGTTTGTCTTTGCGTTTTTATATTAATAGAAAATACTGTGAAAGGATCCTTTTAAGTGCACAAATGCATTTGCGCATAAAAAGTTTATCAAATAAAAACCTTTTGGTGGATCACATGTGTGACGAATTCACCAGACCAGTTTTTTTATTCAGAAAGGGTCTGAAGTGACGTTCTGTGACACTAAATTGACAGATTTTAAATGTTTGAGTTTTGTTTGGCATAATCTCTTACTTTAGTTCATGTCTGTCCAGGTAAGACCAAACAAAGTGAATGTTGGGAAGATGGCGTACCAGCTAACAGTGATTCATCATAATGAAGCAGAGAGTTGGTGCAAAAGTTGCTGTTTTAATAAAAACATGAACATTAGACTATGGGGCGGGTGCAGTGGTTAGCACTTTTGCCTCACAGCAAGAAGGTTGTGGTTTCAAACCCCAGTTGTACCGGCCTTTCTGTGTGAAGTTTGCATGTTCTGTGTCCACGTGGGTTCTCTCCGGGTGCTCCAGCTTCCTCCCACCATCCAAAGACATGCAGGCTAGGTTAATGGGTGTCTCCCAAATTGTACTTAGGTGTGAACGTGAGTGTGAGTGTTTGTCTCTGTGTGGCCCTGCGATGGACTGGCAACCTGTCCAGGGTGTACCCCGCCTTTCACCCAATGTCAGCTGGGATAGGCTCCAGCACCCCCATGACCCTGTACGCAGGATAAGCGGTTGACGATGGATGGATGGACATTAGACTACACAGACTATAGTGAATAATGATGTCTTACATTAAGCTTGTGAATTAAATGCCAAACTACAATTGTTCGATTTAATTTCTTACAAAATGTGACACAGTGTTTTAGCAATGTTGGCTTGTCGGTCCACAGGCCACTAATATTTCAACATCTGCTCAATAGATTGGCACAAACTTTTGTGGATCTCAGAGGATGAAAACTACTGACCTTGGTGATCCTCTGACTTTTCATTTTTCAAATTTTAAAATTTTCCAATACTGTTTACTGTTTATGACCAAATACCTGCAAAAGTGACATTCAGTCTGTTCACCCCCAGCTGCACTTTGTACTAATTACTTACCAGCAAATGGTAACATGCTAACACGCTAAGCTACAATGACCATGGTAATATACATGCAAAACATCAGCATGTTTGTGAGCACGTTAGCATGCTGATTTTAGCATTTAGCTTAAAGCAAACATTACTCTGAATTTGTTTCATCTAATTAAAAAAAGTGTGTTAGGTTGAGATTCAGTTTAAGGTTTTGGAGTTAATGTTAGCTTTTAGATTTGTTCATGAACTCTACTCAAATGTTTTATAGTGATCACAACATAGTAAATAATAAAATAATGTGCTCTTTTTTGTCTTATGCATGCTTGGTGTGTGTGTGTGTGTGTGTGTGTGTGACGTGTTTTCTTCCTGGAGTTATTCAGACGGATGCTTTGTGGTTTCATTCACGTCATTCTTTCACTTCCTCTCTATCTCTTTATCTCCCTCTGTCTCTCCCCCTCTCTTGTCTCTCTCTCACTCTGCCTCTCTCTGTAAACACTGTCCACATGAATTATTTATTTTAAACATCATCAGTGTGGA
>JAPMOB010236408.1:0-38433 GCA_029875015.1 Lepomis gibbosus
GCTTTGATCAGGCCTGCTGATCCGTGGACTGTCTGCAGAGAAGACACCAGAAACAGCTA
Source organism: Lepomis gibbosus (assembly GCA_029875015.1). Lineage (NCBI taxonomy): Eukaryota > Metazoa > Chordata > Actinopteri > Centrarchiformes > Centrarchidae > Lepomis > Lepomis gibbosus. Next base: position 60 of record JAPMOB010236408.1, read on the forward strand.
TTGTTTCAGTGCTCGGCCAGACAGCAATTTACATTGGGAGGGTGAATGTCATGACTTCAGAATGGAGAAGAACAAAATCCTTTTGGGGTTTTTTTTAACATTAGGCTCGTGTTTATAACTTACATATGATTTGGTTTTGCTTATTATCTATTAATGTTGACATATACAAAAACTAAGACTTTCCTGTCCTCACAAAAGATTAATAAATACTTTCATTTGTGAGTGGTTAGCATTAAAAATTTTCTTCAGTAATGGCTCCCTCCTCACCATCTGTCAAGCATCGATCTACTGCAAACAGCCAATAACGTCCTTTAGGTCCTTATACTAGGTGGCCCATTAACAACTGCAATCTTAAGTGAGTCGAGTATTTGTCCAATTTAACATAATATGCTGAAAGGTCAAACGTCAATTCAAAAGGTCCTGTTTTATGCAAGGAAGAAACAGTTTCAAGCAATTATACACACACACACAGAACTTTTCTGTAAATTAGGCAACATTTTATTTAGATAAAATTTCCCCAACATCACTGAATATGAACGTGAAAAATAAGGAGAAAATTACATAAATAAAAAAGGTACCTTGTTGTCAGTGTCTGTTCTAATAACAGAAAGACAGATGACTAATTCAGAAAAATGTTCAAGTTCTCAAGAGCACTGTTTCCACAATAAGCTTCAAAGTGAAGGAAAGCTCTCCACACAGTCACTTGACATCTGTCTGAGCTGCTTTACACCAGTGCAATAAAATTTGACTTCTGAAGTGACCACATGTTTGTTCCGAACAGTCATCAGCTTCAGTTCCACAGGATGCTCAGGCTGCTGCTCTTTTCCATATTTATGAGGGCCAACATCAGACCATTTCAAGTGTTATGTGGCACACATTTAAACTGGGCAAAACAAGGGGTCAATATTCTACTCTCGCCCACTATAAACATACTTCTCTAGTATTTTTCAGTGGTTGGAGTTGCCCTTGTGTTGATTAAAACCGTATTCACATTAAATATTTAAACATCTTGGTCCTGCTGCCTGTACTGGGTTATAACTTAAAAACACAAATCTCTTTATACACAAACAATTATGTATGTAAAAATATACATATACATACACACACACATATATATATATATATATATATGTGTGTGTGTGTTCAGAGTCAAAGACAAACATTCACACAGGCATAGAAATGCGATAAATAATCTTTCTTTAAATGAGAGGCATCTATGAGATCAAAAGTCAGTGAAAGTTTCACAGCTGATACTGAAACCGATGAATGGAAATAGACACAAAGAATGTAAACTCAAAGCTACATTCGGTAACACGTGACACCGCCAGCTCACCACCTCCATCATGCTGGGGGTGAGTAATGTATGCACTTAACAATGTATACTTCTACAAATATGATATAGATATATATACTCCTCTACATTTATCTGCTGCAGTTACTTCCCCACATGTGATCAGTTTATAAAATGTGATACATTGTTGTGGATTAAACTGTCCAATTGTGTTTAATATAACAAACAAATATCCCAAAATGCTGCTTACAAGTTAATGCTTCAATAATATCAATCCAATAAATTATAACATTTTGAACGGCACACTTTTACTTGTAATGGAGCTTTTTGGGAGTGTGTTTTCACTACTTTTACGAGTGTGAAGAAGAATCTGAATATGGATGAAGGAGGTGAAAAGTCCATAACTGCTAACTGCAGCATATAGAAGCCGGTTGTTTTGTACTTTCACACCAGAAATGAATTTGGGCAAGTCGAGCAGATGTACACGACTCTCATTTTTGCTTTCCTTCCAGCAGCCCACAAAGGGAACTTGGCGTGCGTTCATTTGGTGCTTGATGGGCATGACAGGAGTGACTGAAACTGAGTTGACTTAACTCCACCTGTTCTCACCACATGCTGACGTAGTTGTTGTTCCTCGGCTGTTGTAACTGAGGAAAGCACCTCAAAGAATACTGAATTATTTCCTTATCCGCAACAGTTCGAACACAGCTGAGCCACTTCCTGGCATGTGAACGAAGCAGTTGATGGTTGACCTCCACTGCGTTGCCTGGTGTATGAGCATATACTGTATTCTACTAATCATTGCATAAAACGCTTCCCCTCTGTGCCACGCGTCAAGTGCCACACAGAAATGAATAAAAAAACACACATAGTCATACAGCCCAGCACTCCTCACTAGCAACAAAAGAATCTCCCTCGTGCAGCTTACAAGTATATTAATATGTGTTATGCGTATAATCACATCATACACAAGTCTTGACTGTTCGGGCCAGTTTTCCCCTGACCTCTAAACAGGTACAACAACAAAAAAACAGCAAGACAGAGACAGTAGTGAAGAATTTTGTGTGGGCCTGTATGATGCCTCATGTTAAGCAGGTCCATGTGCAAAGGTCCCTCTTCACAGTCGGGCAGAACACAAGGCTGGTGGTCAGTGAATGTCACTCTGAAAGTCACGTGGAGTATATATTGTCTCGCTGGTTGCAGAGCCAGGAGAAGGAACGTGGCAGGAAATGAGAACAGTGTTAGGGGGTTCATCTCTGGGCCTCCGTTGGCAGCTCACCTCCCCTGTCTCTGTATCACCGATGTCCAGGTCTACCTGATCCTCCGCTGCTGCTGCTGTTCCTGCCTCTGAGGAGCTGTCACAGCAAGAGCACACCTAGAGAGCAAAGAGATATTTAAATGAGATGGTGAGAAGTGCAGGAGAAAGATGAGGAAGACGGGGCTGTACACAACTGTGACTTTTGATGTTTTTTTCAAGAAACATCTCAAGATCAAAACAAAAAAATATAATCCAAGCATATGACTGATAAACTCTATCCAGCATGTAAACAAGTCAGAAATTTAGGAAAATACTTAAATGGAAGAAAAATGTAAACCATGAAGCCTCTTTTCTGAAAAATAAATGGTAGGTTAACCAAAGATTATTAAACCATCTTGACTAAAACAGAACAGTACACTTAAAGCCCCCCTCCAGTGTATTTTGACAGTTCTATGATATTTCATATTTTTCCGAGTCATTTCCTTACAATGTTGATTAACCACATAGTTCACCAAATACTTTTTGAGAAATAGCTCAACTTTGTGCTCAAAGTTGCTTAAGTTGTTTAGTTGTTAAAACGGGGTGGTGATGTATGACTATAGTAATTCCATAAGTCATACGTCATTCTCCAAGCTTGCGCAGGTGCACTGTCATGCCTCGTTAAAAAACTGTCACGCCTCGTTAAGTCAGAGCATCAAAACGATAAACATCATTGTGAGCTAACTAACCAACTTATCATATAATTTACTTAGACCTTACCCAACTAAATGAAATGAACAGAACTTTAAAAGCACGTCAGTCTACCTTGATATCTATTGCCTTGGGCAGACCTCCCTTCTTGATCCAGGGGTGGACCTCCATCAGCTCCTTCTTCTGCACCTCTGAGAAGCGCGGCTGACTCTTCTGCAGTATCCTCAGCTTCTCTCTATCCTCTCTGAGCACTTTCTGTACGTCACTGTGGATACAGCAAGCACACAATCACAGCCCCATTCAATACTCGATCTGAAACTGACATCCAACTAAACCTTTATGAACTGGATGATTTCTCAATGTTGGAAGATTCCTGATGGTGAAAACAATAAGCGTTGATCTTTGTATTGATCTTGAGCTATTGAAGTGTTTGTAACTGCAACAGTGCTCATAAACCTCTATTGGCTCATTCAGACACTTCTTACCCACTGACTGTGTTAATGTAAAGGTGCCATCTAGTGGTCATTAACTCTCACTGTGAACAGCTCCAGCATGAGATCTGCACTCTATTTCTTGTTTAGAGACGTTGACCAAAGCAGAAACCATGTGTGCTGTCTCTCATGCGTAAATAGGTTTTACAAATGAGGAGGAACAGTGCATTGAACAAACAACCAAGCAGTTCTTTTGTTCTGTGACAATTAAAGTATTCCTGGTCGGAGCACTGAATTTGAATAACTCAGTAAATGACTGGATTTAGTTTTTTTTCACCTTTTTTCAACAGTTTGAAATCAGTGCTTTGTGTACTGCAAGTTATGGCAGGCTCTCTAGCATTTAAGTTGGTGTAGAAAAGTTGTCGAAAGTAACAAACTATAACTATTTTTCCCTTGTCCAACAGCAAGTTGTGGTATTTCTAAATGTAGACAATGTGGACAGATGAGCATAACACCTTTCTGATGTTTTCTGCCTCCTGGCTGCACACACACCGTCCATAAACAGGAAACCTGTCTATAAATGAGGAATAGGGGACTGTTTGCCTGAATGCATGTTAACAAACACAGGGTAACTATCAAACTGTAATGTCTAAAGGGCCGCTGTCCTACGCCCCTGTCCTCCTACTCACCGTGAGGGCAGCCGGTAGGTCATCATGACCTTGTCATCTGTGTTGGCCATGAGCAGCCACAGCGGGTCCTGCAGTACATTCTTGATGAAGTGTTCGCTCTGCTCCATCTCCACCGGACTTCCCTCGTTGCTGTTCAAGTGACCACTGGCCTTCTGGCTGTTCTGAGACGAGTCCACGCTGCCAAAGTAATTACTACTATTGTTGCTTCCTAAAAATACCCAAAGAGAACAATATTATAAGTTTGAAAGAAAGATTTATTTTTACTACAAAAAACCCAGTAACATTGAAGGACAAAAAAAATCACGCGTTGGTGGTTATTTACTTTTTCACACTGCACTATCGCTTATGTACATAATTCTAAAAATTTAATGTCTCTGGGTATGATCCGATACATTTCTAAACACATTTCTGTTTACATGCACTTCCATCTTGTGTTATGGGCTGTATATTGGTAGACCTGTGACTACAAACAGCAACACTTACCACTAGGAATTGGATATCAAAACGAGAACAAAACTGATTCTGTTCACTTGTTTTTTTTCCACTTTTCATACGGCGAACTGAATTGAAATTTTCATCTCATCATATCCATGAGATGTTGAAACACACCTGTTGCACTGCCAGAAGTTCCACTAGCCGAGGCTCCGCTGGCTGATGTTCTGCTCTTAGATGTCCCACTGTTGGATGTCCCGCTGGCTGAAGTTCCACAGCCATTGGACCCCGAGCCCATGGACCCCGAGGTGGCTGAGCCAGTGCCTGAGCAGGAGTCCTCATGGAGAATAATGTCCAACATGTCGCTGGATGAAGAGTTGGCATCACTGTTGTTCCCGTCGCCACGTGAGCTTGCCTGCAAAAACAAAGACATCACAGCAGTACCATTAAATGGGAGCTTGACTTCACAGCTCTGGCCAACAGACTGTAAATCTACTTCCTACATTTCCTGCATTTTTATAATACAGGCTGGTGTCATTTAAACTCAGTGGGGAGTACAGTGAACATAGAAAAATCTTACCAATCACCTGGTGCACAATACCATCTGATTACAATTGCTAGCTACACAACACAGCTGAGAATAGTTAGAAACTATCCTTCTGCAGGTGATTCAAAGTAGGGGAAATTATTAAATAGGATCGTGTAAATTTATGAGTTAAGGGGGAAAAAAATCCAAAGCTATTCATGTGTAATAGAACATAATTGTAGTCGTTCCTGGGACCTGGTCACATCTCAGTATAATACATTGCAGAGAAAACAATAATGCTGCTCAAGTTTACTTTTGATGCTAAAATTGTTTTCCACTGCTAATGCTGATTGTATGGTTAAAGCCTTGGTATGGTTCTTAGATGTAAATCCAAAGAGTGTATGCATGTGTGCATAACACATACACAAGAAAAAAGAAGTTCCATAAATCACTTGTTTTTCATGTCAGATTATGTCTCTAAAGTTTCTCAGTCTCTTGCTTTAGTTAAAAATCAATGTCACTCTTGGCAAAACATTTTACTGGATAGACAAAAACACTGCAAAGTTAAAGATGCTAATCATAAGTCATGAAATGGAAAAAAAAGTTATAATTGAGATTTGGAATTGCGAAGAAATGGGATTGGAGAAGTGTGGAGATTTTCTGATGATTTGCCTACCTCTTTGCTGCAAGCCCTCAGCCTAGAGCCCCATTTATCCCAAGACAAACGCTCACAGACACAGGAAGTGCCCTCACAATACAAGGGTCCAGATGGACCAGGGAGATTGAGAGATGGCTAAAGGGTGTAAGGAATAAATAACATCATGTGTTAACACCCTGAGCCACATTTTACCTGAGGAGTCTTGACTGACTTGACTTTATACAAGGCATAGCAATACAACAGCATAAAACTGCTGCACTTTAGTACTGTGAATAGGGCGGAGGAATCACTGTGATGATGACATTAAATCCAAAAGGCGAGAGACATGTGAATGAACGTCTCTGGGGAACATGCCACAGCCAACCCACAATGATAAAGCTCAGCAAGGCATTGACACTTTATCCTGACAATTTAAGAATGTTACAGGTGGAGAATATCAGCATTGGGAGACTTAGGGAGCACAAGCACTGAAGAAAGCAAAAAGAGAGTTTTGTGCCCTTATTTACCTGTTTCAGTTCCCTCTCTTTGGATTGGTTGCCACTTGCTCCTTTCTCCCATTCTGCTGGATTATTCCCGTGTACTCCAGCAGACAGCACTGCGCTGTCCTGCCTGTCCAAAGACAGCTCCAGCTCCAGCAGGTTGAGGGGTGAGCTGCAGCGAGACTGGAACAGGGGTGGGGATGCCAGGCCTCCTCCAGACTGTGGCGTAGAGGAGCGAGACTGGCTCTCCACAGGAGCCTTTGGGGTTGCAGAAGATGGAGGGAAGTAGAATGATGGGGTCGGGAAGCCTGCTTGAGGAGCGAAGTTGTTCTGGGAGTTGAACTGGTTCGGGACACTGAAGGAAGGTGGGGCTGTGAAGGGGACTTGGCCTGGAAAGGCAGCCTGACACAAAGGCTGCGTTTGGGTGGGAAAGCCACCAGTCTCTGCATGGTACACTGGCTGTGGTTGTGGTGGCCCGGATGCCATTGGCGGGTACATGTAGTGGGGCAGAACTAGAGCCACAATGGGGGTGACCATGGGGGTGCTGTAGGGAGCAGGATGTATGGATGGCAGGCAGGAAGGGGCCTGGGGGGGCTGGTTGTCCCTAAAGCCTGGCAGAGTGGCATCTGTGCCAGGAGCTACGGAATTGGCTCTGGGGTAAACCTGTAAGGGATAGCCTGGCATCACAGAGGGGTAGGCCATGGGAAAAGTTGACTGTGAGGCGTCAGAGAGAGACCAAGAGGTCGGATTAAGGCCGTGGCTTAGAAGTGGAGGCCTCAGTTCTTGTCTGTGATGGGATACTGTGCTGTCTGAGGACACGGTCTGCTTTGCTCGCTTTGATTTGGTCTTCTTGTTCCGTGTGCCGCGCCGTGTGGTAGGCTCTGCTCCCCGTCCACCATGCTTGCAGGATCGAGCAGCAGGTACAGCTAGAGATTAGGGAGCATAAAAAGCATGTGTTGAGTAATTTGTGAATTTAACAATTGTGATTATTATTGAAAACATTTTGCCAGTAAGAGGCAAGTATGAATTAAAGAGAAAGTAAGAGGAAAATTCCACTTGATTCATTGCAATTGTCCCTGATTACACTGCACAAATGACTTGAAATCTACTTTGACTGTTTAATATTCATTCTGTGTTCTTCAGTTCAGTTCAGTTCAGTAAGATAGCGTTTAGATAGCAAGTTAATTTATGACGTGTACTCAACATAGTAATTACAGAGATCTGGGGACAGTGTGACATCCATACAACAAAGTCAATTTGAGAAAAAACACAAGATGTTACAGGATGTATACAAACCAACAGTTTGGCTAAATTATCTCAACATCTTTATCTTTTATTAACTCAAAATGTCACTAGTTACATAAAATAATGTTTACAACTGACAGTGTGGATATTAATTGCATACATGATTACCTACAATAACACTTGCTTTCTATTTCTCTTCCAATTGACTTTGGCTAACTTGTGTTTGTCTGTAACCTGTATGATCATCCGACATCTCGTCTTTCCTTGCCCTGTATTAACTTATTTGGATTATTATTATTACCAAATATAATTATTAGTGCTAGAAAATACAAAAACAGGCGTTCCTTAAAAGGCTTTTGATATGATTTGTCAGTGTGGTGGTCAAAGGTACCATTGCTGGCGAGGTGTCCTCTCTGGTGCTCTAGGTACTGTGAGCAGTTTGCTTTGATTTCTGAGAGTCCTCGAAGCTCTTTGAAGCGATGCAGAAAGGCCTGCTCCTCCTTCTGCGTATGGGCTGCCAAAACCTGCTTGGTCAGTCCCAGTTTCTTGTAGGACTCCCTCTCCTGACTGGGAGTCGAAACAGCAGAAGGATGAGCCCCGAGGTTCTGGCTGGATTCTGTCGTCTCTCCTGTTCCCGGGACGTCCTCTATGATCTCTGTATGGATGACAGCGAGGAAAGGAGTTTAACATACTGTAAATCGATAAAAGGTGGAGTTTTATATATTATAACCTTTGAGCATTAAGAGCGACAACGACAAAAGCGATATTGATCAAGCATTGTGGCTTGACTTGGAACATACATGGACACCATTAACAAGAACAAAAACGCAAGAAACTGACTAAGGATCACACAAGTGAAAAGGCCCAGTTGACAGTCGCCTGTGGTTGAATAACAAGACTGTGAAACAACTGCACAGTTGGGCACTGGAGTGTAGAAAAAAAGATATTATTCACTTACATACTTATTCTGATAATTTGGCCTGAGGCTGGCTCACTCACTGGCTTTAATTTAACAACTTGTGTTTCATATTTGTAATAAATTTAACAATATGTAAAGATTTGTTTTGTCATTCTGTTCATCATTGCTCATATATTCCAAGGTGGTGAATGACTGTTTATAGATGGTTTCTATCTGAGTAGCAATTGAACAGGTTGCCCTGAATGCAGCTTCTCTGATGCTCACTAACCTGCTGATGCTCGTTGCAGCGTTGCGTATCGTTACTGCGATAAAACATTATATAATAAATATGACTTAACTACATAAGACTTGGATTATTATTGTTGTTGCCAATTCTGTCCAACTTCAATTGCTGGTATATAATGCCGTATGTTTGCATTAAAGTTAAGCTGGTCAGTTTATAAAACTTTTACTGCATACTAACGATGAGACGAAGGCAAACAGAGCATTCAGTTTTGAATGAAATGAGATGTAGAGCTGCTAATGATTTATGTCACAGTCTTGGATGTTTTTAAGGTTAAAATAAAACAAATTATCACCACCATTACAGTAATTTTGGACGGGACCCAGTAATTCTGCAAACGTTTGTGCACTGAGTAGTAGCTAAAAATGTTATATAGATGGAAGAGTTGACTGCTAAGCATCCACCGATAAACTACACACACACACACACACACACACAAACACACAAAGACACAGAGAAAGAAGTGCGTACACATACATGTGTAAGGCAAATTTACAGTGCTGTGAAAAACCACTTGTCCCCTCTCCTGATTTCTCTCTGGTTTGTGCATATTTGTCACAACCAATAGTTTCAGATCTTCAAAAATACTGAAACAAGTAGCTTATGCTTGAAAATCTACAATTGTGTCTGAGCTGAAGAACTTCCTCAACCTTTAAAATGCTTTAACAGAAAATGCATTTTCAAAGAGCTAATATGGTTTTTAGAAAACTAAATGAAATGATAAGCTATGTTATTCAGGATCCACGTGTCTAATAGTACATTTTGTCTGAATATCTGATACCTTTGTATAATAAATATGCAACAATAGAGGAAATCAGGTTGGAAGCAAATACTTTTTCACAGCACTGTACCTGACTCTGGTTGAGGTTTCTTGTCCCCAACATGCACTATGGTGCTACTGTAGCTACACTGGCTGGTTATGGACACCACGCTTTCTGGTTTGTTAGGTACAGGTAGGGGCAGTGAAGTGCCCACTACCGCTGTGGCCGCGTCACAGGACTTTTTGTCTCGAACATCCAAAGCGGAGAGATCAGACTGATCCTTCAACAACGGTGGTTCTGCCAAAGAGAACAGAGAACAAGAGATACTGACAAGGAACTGGCATTGAGTCTGAGAGAGATGTTTAAAGGGCAGAGTGTAAAGGCCTTCAAAGGCTGTAGCTTTGTATGATGAGGTGAATATAAGATTTTGTTATTCCTTCCATGGTAGGAACTGAAGTGGTGAAACATACCTTCAGACACCTGCATGCTGTTAGATCTGTTCTGTTTGTCATCATCAGAGTTAGACGAAGTGGTGTTAGAGGAAGACTGGCACTTCCTCTTCATGGTGATGGGAACATTACAGCTCTCCAAGTACCTACAGGAATCATAACACAGTGATCAGTTTCTGAATTATTATCAAGTAGTTACAGTAGGAAACATAACAAAACAAGTGGTGAATTTTGCGACTATTTTCTGTGTGTGATTACATGGACTCCATATGTTTATTACTCTCCATGGCTTGCATACTGATAATGTGTTACAAGGGTCCTATACAGGATAACACAGGACCATGTCAATCTTTATCTTTGTACCTGACAACACTGTCCAGGCAACTGATCTGTTGGTAGGAGTAGATGGTCTGATCATTGACGGCCATCTCCTCCTGGAAAGGGGGCCGACTCTCCTCCATAGCAGCACCGGCCTCTCTACAGCTGAGAGGAGTTGCTAAATCTTTGGGTCGCACCACCGCTGGGCTCTTCTGTACAAACTCTACTGGAGGGAGGGCACGAGTTAGGGGCAGGGTGCAGGATGTGGTTGATTCCACAACAAATAAGACATTTTCCCTTTAAAGCCACAGCAGCGTTCTTACTGTCTCTGGATTAGACACACTTTCTAAACTATTTATCCACAAATATGCAGGTAGTCATCAGCTGGACTTACTGCCATTGCTTTTCTTGTTGTCTTGTTTGGCTGTGTGCTGCTCCTGGCACTTCTGAAGGTGAACTCCCTTACAGATTTCCTGAAAGGTTCGCTGTGAAAAGAAGAAACAAGACTCATAGATCAGCACAGCATCTGTCAAAGTATTTGAGACCCAGAAGTCAGTTGTGTCTGATTTCAATGTTAGATAAACAAATGCGTTTTATAAAGATGTTTCAATAGAAAAAACTCCAGAAATATACAATCACAGGAAAAAGTATGTGAACCCTTTGGAACTAAATGTCTTCTGATTTTCATCTAAGTCACAACAACAGACAAACACAGTCTGCTTAAACCAACTCCACACAAACAATTATATCTTTCCATGTTTTATTGAACACACCGTGGAAACAGTCACAGTGCAGGGTGGAAAAAGTATGTGAACCCCTAGGCTAATGACTTCTCCAAAAGCTAAGTGAGTCAGACAGACAACCTGAGTCCAATCAATCACATCAATTTTTATTTTGCTATTCCCATGAAGCATTGCCTGATCGGAGCACACCATAGAGGAAGCTACTGCTGTCCAAAAAAACACTGCTGCACGTCGGATGTTTGCAAAAGAGCACCTGGATGTCCGCAGCACTACTGGAAAAATATTCTGTGAACTGATGAAACCAAAGTTTTTTGGAAGGAACACACAACCCTATTTGTGGAGGAAAAAGGCACAGCACACCAACATCAAAACCTCATCCCAACTGTGACATATGGTGGAGGGAGCATCATGATTTGGGACTGCTTTGCTGCCTCAGGGCCTGGAAGGGTTGCTATCATCGACGGAAAAATGTATTCCAAAGTTTATCAGGACATTTTGCAGGAGAATGTAAGGCCCTCTGTCTGGCACTTGTTACTCAACAGGAGGTGGGTGATGCAACAAGGCAATGACCAAAAGCACAGAAGTAACTCAACAACAGAATGGCTTCAGCAGAACAAAACACACCTTCTGGAGTGGCCCAGTCAGAGTCCTGACCACAGCCTGACTGAGATGCTATGGCATGACCTCAAGAGAGCGATTCACACCACACATCCCAAGAATATTTCTGAACTGAAACCGATTTGTAAAGAGGAATTGACCATTGTTCAGGTCTGATCTGCAACTACAGGAAACGTTTGGATGACGTTATTGCTGCCTAGGAGGGCCAACCAGTTATTAAATCCAAGGGTTCACATGCTTTTTCCACCCTGCACTGTGACTATTTCCACAGAGTGTTCAATAAAAACATGGAAAGATATAATTGTTTGTGTGGAGTTAGTTTAACCAGACTGTGTTTGTCTATAGTTGTGACTTAGATGAAAATCAGATCACAATTTATGCAGTAATCCAGGGAATTCTAAAGGGTTTACACACTTTTTACTGCAACTATACAATAAATTGGACCAAATTCAAAGTGGTTACAAGTTCAATAAATATGAATTATTTTAATTCTAAAATGTTTAATTCTAAAAAATTTATCCAGCTCTATCCCATAACAGCAGGACGACGTGGGCTGGATCAAGGGTGTACTCACATGTCTGGCTTTGCCTCTCACTTCCTCCTCCTCCTCCTCCTTCTGTCGTGTCTTGCTCCTGCTGCCGTTGTCAAGGCTCTCGCTAGAGGAGGTCATGCCCAAAAGGTGGTCGTTTCTGTTCAGACTACCATAACCGCTGGACCCACTGTTATGAACCGGCTGAGCACAGGCACAGAGAGAGAAGAGAGATTTAAAAAGGAAAGTTAAAAGGTAGAGAGGTAGCGCTGTCTAAAATATTTCCTACTATTTCAATCTTTAGTTTCTTTTGGGTCTTAAAGTTGCTTTTACAATCTCCACCCAGTTGAGTTCTGCTATTGATATGTTTTTCAATAAGCTGTTGCTCTAATCCCTCCACTGTTTAAATTAGGATTTGATTAATTTCATTTCACTGCTAGCTTCTATGATTTATCACGGGCTTAAATAAAGAACATTTTTTTCTACAATCAATCCTGTGTGACCTGATTTATTTCTCTCCTCATCCTCTCTTACCTGTAGCAGGAGCCGATGGATCTGCTCAGTAACCTCCTGGATGTCAGAGTCCATGGTCTTTATCTCATTGACAGGGGAGGCCGGGGACACAAAAACATCTTCATTCACGGGGCCCCTGATAAACAAAAAATTAGCAGATCAGCTACTGGTACATACTATGTCTTTCTATGAAACACTGTAATTCCAATTTAGGACGTATATCAGCTTCGATATTACAAGACAGTAACACTCACATGCGCACTTTGTGTCTCCCAATAACAAAGGAGACTTTGCGGCTCCAGGGGTTGACGAAACTGGACCAGCTGGTGTCAAGAATGATGTATTCTCCATTTCGTGCACAGAACCGGATGCACGAGTGGTCAAATGGTTGCCCTGCGTATTGAAGAACTGCAAAGAAAGCCAAAATAATATAGTCAGGTGATGATGGGGACAGATTTCCTGTGCAGACACAAGAAATTCCTCTAGCGTCTATTTAAATTCTGTGGACTCACTCTTCCTGTGAATGGCCAACATAATCGGTCGGTCATTGGGATGCAGGTGGAGGAGGACTGGGGTGCCAATCAGGTCCTGGGGGAGGTACCCGAGGAGAGGGACCGCTCTGATACACACAAACCACATGAAATATCACTATGTTAAATCTGTTTACCTCTGATTAAGTTTGGTAATTTGTGCGCCAATATTCAGAACTTATAGCTAAGAAGCACAAAAACAAACAAAAAACATCCTGTCGTGGCTTACCTCTCATCCACATCCTGAAACACACAACTTGGAGTGTGTGTGGTGGTGAAGATGCGTTTGTCTGTTGGAATTCTGGGTGCTTCAAGGAAGAGGAAAGATTTTAATTGTTAGGGTCTATGCTCTCTCAAAAGTAATAAGGAGTAAACAATTAAGTTTTTAATGCTAATTTTGCCTTTCTTTATCTGCACAGAGGGTCTAAGGAATGTTTTATAAATTATAAAGCCCTTTCAGGTGAACTTGTATTTGGGATTGTGGGATTATACATTTATCAAGGGTTTGCTTTTACTCTTAGTACACTTAGAAGTGTGATTTGCTTATGAGTGACGTAGAGATAAGAAAGGAACAAAATGTCTAGCATCATATTAATCAGTATATAATTAATCATAGAGCTTGTGCAGAAAACAGGAACCGCACCTTTCGCCCAGTAAACCCTGCAGCATACAGAGCATACACTCACACTTATACATAGATACAAGATACGCTGTCCTTCCCTAATACTTACACACATGATACACTGTCTAGAATCCATGCACGACTACACACGGTCATAGGTCATACATGATACTTGCATCTTTACCAGACATTGCTAAATAAGGCAAAAGAAGATGTGCATCTGGGTGCGGTTCCCACTATAGAGTTATTGCTTACCAGGAAGAATCTCACTCTTGTGGGGAACCTCAGACACTTAGGTTAAGAGTGCAGAGTCTCCAGATATATATCTGCTTTGTGAGCTCAATAAAATATTGTAAGAATCTGATAACTCGTCTCCTTCTGATCCTTTCTCATCAAAGGACTCGGGGAAGTCGTTGTACATCAACAGGATATACAAAAACTGACTTTACTACAACTGCGCACTGAAGACCTCCATTAAACAAGCAGCCATAAGATATTGAGCAACACATTTTATGGAACTGGGTTCCAAAATATAGGTTCTTACCATCATAACCAGAGTGAACTCTCTCTGCCAGCAGGAGGCAGCAGAACTGGTCTTCAGCATGTACTGTGTCTTGGACCTTCATCAGGTAGGGTGTCATGCGGAACGGATAGTACTGCAGATCGCCCTCACACTCCTTACCACCACTGGAAATTAGTGAGAAGGAAATGAAATTAAAATAAATCAAATAAGGATTGCCCACTTAAATACTAAGCTTTCACAAATAATCTGTGTCCAGGTTTGTAGAATTTAGATTTCAAGTGTTTGAACATAAGGGGGCAGTGTTGAGCTATTTCCCCATCTGTGTACAATTAATGGGAGTGAGTTTAATGTTGGTTTGTTTGTGCGTTCTTTGATTTCTGCACTTGTGAGTTTTATAACCTCAAGTATGATGAGCTAGGTCACTTTTACATCATATTTGTGCTAAGATCAGAATAAGTATTTAAGGTTTGTGGGAGGGTTTGGAGTGAAAGCCAAATAAAGGCAATGAAAAGTCCTAACAAGTACAGTAAGGTCTGTGTTTTAATGTGTGTGCGTGTGCGATTGCATATATGTATACCACAAGCCTGGAAAAAGCATCTGATTATAGTTCACAAGCAGATGATGTCACAAACTAATTGAAAAACATCTAGAGTGGAATGAAAGCATTAATAAAAACTACAAAGAGGTACGAGCAGCAGATGGCCAAACACTGTGTTTGAACCAGCACCCACCCACCTGATACGACAGAAGAAGGACTTCTCCTGCATGCAGTCAGATGGGGATGACTCTGAAACGGGAAAACGAAATGTTTTAATTCAAAAGCAACACGATCCAGCCGCAGCGGTAGTCGGGGGCTCGGCTTCCGCAGGCGGTCGAGCTTTGATTAATTCCATCAATAAATACTCTCTTGCTTACATTCAATGAATTTAAACAGAGTTGAGTCTTAACTTAGCACTAGAATATTTGCAGGCATATGGGCGGCCAATCACAACAGATAAGTGCAGCTTAGTCAATCAGGCATTATCAGTTAAACTGAAAAGAGAATAACAAGCTCTCTGAGTTGCTGAATAAATTACTGAATTATTCAGACTGTGCCTAGGGCAGTTTTAATCATCTGAACTTCTAGTTCAACTAAAAAACTATCCCATTTTATTTTTCCTATTTTAGCTTTGACATCAGAGAAAGCTCAGTCTATTTTATTCAGCTTGGTTAAAAGGGGCAAACATCATCAGATGACTAAAGTCAGGTTGAACTTGATGTACCACATTTATGGCAGCAAGTGCATCACTGACTTGTCGGCAAGCAAACTTGCTATCCAGGCTTTTCACTTGCAGGTGTTTATTTCTCCAAAACATTTTCTTATGTAGCCTATGCAAAAGTACTTTGAAGAATACTTATAGACAGAGTGTGAATACGCTTCTCATATCACAGTCATCCTCCTTAACTACTGCTTTGATCAACGATGCCCTCTTGAGCATCACTGACACTGCAGAATGCTGTGTAGCTCTCTAAGTACCTGCTCCGGTGCACATGCTCCAGGAGGGCAGACGGTAAGGCGTTGTGAAGCTGTAGAACACACTAACATCCTGTGGTGTCAGGAACTCCACAAACTTGGTGTTCTTGAACACGTCTCTTTTGCAGTTGAGGATGGAGGCAGCCTGATCAGAAATATAGACTATCCTTCCTGTGTTGAGCGACACTGCTACTGCAAAAATGTCCTATTGAAGAGATAAAAAGCAAATTGTGGGATAAATGAGAAAATCAACTGCCCAGACACAACCAATGAAAGTATTTCTGTTCAAAAGAAAACACAAGTATTATGCAGGTGTTATTTTAGGTGTATTTAATGACTCACGTTGTTTTTGAGGGTGTATTCAGAAGTAATGCTATCTATCTCTTCTATTGTATAAGACGATACATCCAAGCCAGAAGGTTGACTGTCATTGATCATCAACAGCTGGTAATACTCCTCATTGGCTGCAAGACACACAGTGATTTTTTCAAAGTCTGGCCACAACAAAAAACCAATACAGAATAGAATATGTGGAATATATAAATATTTTAATGAAAACAACAATGATTTAATCAATTAAAGAGTCCAGCTAAAAGATGATCTATTCATACTGAAGTCACAGACATTTTCTAACGATGAGAAATGTATCAGTGCTATGCTAAAATGAGTCATATTCTGTAACTACAAGACTACTTCTGCCCGCCCATTTCCATCTGTAAACAAAAGGGTAGAATTAAGCCTTTACAGAACATTACCCAAAGACCTAACTGCAAAATGTTCCCTCATGTGCTGAGTTTTTTCTTCATTCAAGAAAAAATATTTTTGAAGTACAAATAATAGCTACATTCATACATTTACTCATGAATGTGGGAAGAATTATGAATGCATAGACAGCTTAAACAAAAACAATAAATGAATAAATCAACTACTGTAACCCCGAAACGTTGGGAGTTACACAGACAGAAGCAGAGAGAAGACAGCGAAGACAACATGCTTTACCTTCCACCTGTTTGACGCAGCGCAGTGCGTACTTGAGGGTGTTCAATGTGGTGGACTTGTTACTGTGTCTCTTCTCAGCAGGCAGGTGACGCTTCAGCTCTTTCAGAGTTTTAATCACCTCTTTTTGGGTCTTGGCTTTGGCGGATTCCTGACTACTGCAAGTTGGAGAGTCACACATACGGTGGCAAATCAGATATTGCAACAAGGAGAACAGTCCCTCAAAAATAGATTAAAAAAGGTGTTGGTGGTAAACTAAGAATGAGACCCATAGTTCAGTGAAGTGGCAACACGTGTTTTCACTGTTAGAGCGGTGGTCGGCGCACTAACCTGCAGCCGCTGGTTGATGGGTTGTCCTGCTCTGAGCTCAGCAGACTGAAGGCGTTTGAGCTGCTGGGAGGAGACGGACTGTGGGAGTTTGAGCTGTGTGGGACAGAAAGATAATTGAATAATTTAGACCAAAATAAAGCAAACGAAATTACTTTAATGACTTCAAAAAGAGACCTAGAGAGAGAGAGGGGGAGAGACTTGCAACATATTCTAATTCAGTTCTGATCTGAACTCCTTCCTCAATAAAACAGAACCAGCTTTATTGCCAGGTATGTGTACACATATGAGGAATTTGACTTTGAATTGTACATTGCTCACTATGTGCTTACTTGTACAAAAATTAAATTAGACACAGGCTACAATATAGAGAACACATATATACACTATAAACAACAACAGCATAGACAGATTGAGACAATAGTGCAATGAGCAGAGTGAATTATTATCACCATTATTATTATTATTCTGAACATGACACAGAGGTGGATGGGGTATACAGATGCACATACATGTACATGCATACAAGTACACATGTACACAGTGTGATGGAGCACAATGCAAAGGATGCAGGAAAAAATGAGTATTATGTGCAGGTATTATGTACTTGAGGTAGGTGGATTTGGTATATAGCATATACTATATGAAAATATGACATTATGAACTGTATGAACTGCTCTGAAATAGAGAACGAGAGAATGATGAATAAATAATAAGTGTAAACCAGTAAACAGGTGGCTGATTAGAGACAGGGTTACTGGGTCATTGCACAGGAAATGTTCCTGATACTGTGAGTCAGAAGTCAGCTGTTCATTAGAGTGATGGCTTTTGGAAAGAAACTGTTCCTGAGTCTGTTGGTTTGGGCGTACAGTGCTCTGTAGCGCCTACCAGAGGGGAGAATTTGGAACAGGCTGTGTCCAGGGTGAGATGGATCTGATGTTTCCTGCCTGTTTCTTAACTCTGGAAATGTATAAGTCCTGACTGGAGGGGAGGTTGGCACTGATGATGATTTTTCTGCAGTCCTGACTGTCCATTGTAGTCTGCTCCTATCCTTTTTGGTGGCAGATCCAAACCAGACGGTGATGAACATGCAGAGGACAGACTGGATAATGGTTGTGTAGAAGTGGATCAGCAGCTCCTTAGGCAGGTTGAGCTTCCTAAGCTGGCACAGGAAGTACATTGTTTGCTGGGCCTTCTTGATGATGGTGTAAGTGTTGGGCTCCCACTTTAGGTCCTGGGATATAGTGGGTCCCAGAAACCTGAAGGATTCCACAGCAGATACAGAGCTGTGGAGTATGGTGATGGGGGGCAGAGTGGGGAGGTTCCTCCTGAAGTTCACGCTCATCTCCACAGTTTTGCACGTGTTAAGCTCCAGGTTGTTCTGACCGCATCAGAGAGCCAACTGATCAACCTCCCACCTGTAGGCCGTCTCGTCAGCATCCCGGATGAGGTCGATGACCGTTGTGTCATCAGCGAACACAAACACATCCTCTATCAGTAGACTCACGGGGTGTTAGAGTGTTGCCATAATCGTCTGATATTTCTAAAGCACAGATGTCACACATGGATCTCCTTTTCAACCAGCTGAGACACCTGACATTTCAAATAGTGCTCATGTGATATACAGATAAAAAAGGTCACTCAAGATAGGGTGTTGTTAAAGTGAACCTAAAAAAGATCTGCTCATTTCTGGCTTTGTGAAAGTGAACTTGGAACAATGTGCACACAGCCACAGCTCACATTTAGCAGCCAGGCTACAAAAGAAAGCACGCAGTCCAAAAGTCAGGTCAGTCTCACCTCCTTGAGGACCTTAAGTGCATCTGTAATGGGCTTACAGCAAAAATTAGGTGCCTAAATACAACAAGCTGAAAAGGGCTATCTTGGTGCCCTGAAACAGTAAATATCTATCACACCTGCTTGTTCCTGACTCATCAATATATAAATATATATATAAAAAATAGGAATCTTTATTTCAGTCACTTTTATTGCATTGTCTTCTCTCTCTTCCTCATTTGTGTATGATCCTATATGAAGAAGCAGAGCAAGGCAAAGTGAGTCCTTTATTGTTTAAAGCCCTACATTTGTGCTGCGTATTTTGAAGAAGTCTGTTCTGGGTACAAATATAAAACACACTCTGATGTTGTAATTTACTAAAGTCACTACACTAAAATATAAAATTCATGTGAAAATGATATATTAAAGCAAATATATATTTAGTTTATTCTAGACCTTGGAAACAGTTGTTGTTAGTCTTTTAGTTTTTTCCAGAGCTATCAACACATCTAATGGTATTCCTCAGTGGATCGAGTTTGCTTGGTTGTCATGATAACTACCTGCTATCAGTCATGTGACTTGAGTTTCATACTTTAGTCACATGACAATAATTGAGCAAACACCAACCGCTGACAAATAAAGAGATGGCTTTAAAAGTTTGGGAAAAAGCAGAGTAAGTGGACCTTGATATGTTGATGTTTTGTCAAACTTTACATGTAGCTGTTTTAATATGTCCTATCTCATCCCTGGTTGTGTTTCTGGGTCAAATCGTTTTAAATACAAAGTATCATGTATCTGTAGTGGAAACACAGTGAAGTAAGACTCATGTTGAAAGCCTACATGCAGCTGAAGAGGGTGTACTGTATGTGTGCGTGCGCATGGTTGTGTTTGTGATCTATGGCATTAACCTACAAGCTTAACACTGCACTAATAATAATAATAATACATTTACTTATAAGCACCTTTCAAGTCACCCAGGAACACATTACAAATCCAGATAACAGCCGTCAATACATAATAAAAGATGGCATACTAAAATCGACCCTCAGAGCCACTGAGTCACCACAACTCAGGTTACTATGAATAACCTGCTTACCTGGCTAAGAATAGACAACACCTTTCCAAATAGCCTCTCCTGGCACAAGAAGGTGTCTAAGTCTATTAAAATAAAACCTTCAGTGCTAAAGAATGCAAATGCTGGTTTTAGACTGGCCTGACTGAACACGTATTTGAATGAGAGTTGGAAATAGTTTAAAATAGTAGGCCAATTGACTGTGTGGTAGTAAGTCTGCAAGGCACTGTACATGCTCCAAGAGGCAGGGGAGCCTCTGTTTTAGTTTCTACTTTGTGGAAGAGGTTTGTCTGCCCAAGGTGAAAATGAGGACAAGGTGGCTTTGTGAACAGACCTTAATCATGATGGAGAACAGTCAAAACCAAAGCTTTGTCCCAATTCCATTCTGCATACTAAAGAAAGTCAGTATGTATAATAAATCTAACACAGCTGTAAAAAACAAAACAAAACATAAATTGCAGATGGCCAGGAAACCACTCCAGAACGACAAAGTATAAAATCTTTTCATTGGAAACACATTTTGCTTTCTCTTTGTGATGTTTAATTGTCAGTGGCTTTCAAACTGACGAATGTCAGTGCACATACTGAATAATTTCCTGTTAGTAAGAAAGAGTAAAGTACATCGATTGCAATACAAGTAGTAGTATTATACTATTATTATGCTTGTATATAATTGGGACACGACCTGACATTTAAGTACTAACAGTGACTATGAGTGTGGTCTGTCAAATGGTTACATTGCCGGGCTTTGGTAATCATCGGCACAGCTGATAAAGTATTCAGTTAAAAAAAAATACAGCTTTAGTTTATACAGTCTATAGTTTTAGCATCATGCTGTTGAATGCATACAAATTATTTTTTCTACAGCAACTGTCTTTAATTATTTCAGTATCAGTTCAGTTTGCACAGTGCACCAGGCACCATTTGAATTTGTTGATATTTGTTTCCATGCAAAAAAGCAACCCAAATATCAGCAACTAACAGAGTTAACGCACAGAAAGAAACTCAAAGTTTTAGTTAATTTAATTCAAGGCCAGTAAGTGTGTTTGTCGTAAACGTCAGATTCAAACAAAAGGTAGCCAGTCAACTCAGCTGTGTATGTAGTCCACTGTATTAGCGGACCAGCTTAACTTGAGGCTATTAACAGCTGCGAGATACTGACTCACCTGAGCTCCATCTCATGTTACTATGAATAGCCTGCTTACCTGGCTAAGAAGAGAAACACCTTTACAAATATTCTCTCCTGGCACAAGAAGGTATCTAAATCTATCACATATAGCCTTCAGTGCTCAAGAATGCAACAGTTGGTTTTAGAGTGGAGACGCATTAGTAGGCTAATTTGCAACTTCGTAGAAAGGCCCCATCCACACTACTGTTTGAGTTTAAAAACGGAGAATTAAAACAATTACAGTCTCTGTCCACAACAGCATTTAAGCTGCATTTTAGTGTTGATCTCCGTCTACATTAAAACGACTGAAAACACAGATCTAGTGGCCGTTCATGTACACTGGGCATGCGTGTGCTGGTGTAAACATGAAGCAGATGGTGTCTTCCATAGTTACAGAAGATTTGGCGAAAGAATAAAGAAATACAAACGAAGAATCAGACCAGATTTTTTTTTGCTTGCACCAATAATGAGCTGGGACTGTTACTGAATGCAACACGGGAGTGTGGCAGCGGGAGTCATTGCAAAGTAAACAGCGACATGCACAGTACAAGATTAGGCAGATAAGTGTTATTTTCATGGTACAGAATATTTTAATAAAAACACCATGTCAAAAACTCTGTCAGTATCACCGTGTTTCTGCTTTACATGACTTATAGGACCCAACCATAGAGCCAAGCGTGAGCGTCTGCGTCATCGTTTCTAAAGTCCTCCGTTTCTTCACCAAGGTCCCATCCACACTACAGCATTTTTGTTTTAAAATGAAGACCACCCGTCCATACTAAAACGGAGAAATTTGAAAGTGCTGCCGATCCCATTTTTTGTTTTAAAACTCCGGAGGGTGTTTTTACTGTGGCTCCGAAAGCTCACGAGAGGATTCTTTTTTGAGGAGTACTTTTGCGTTGCCTCGCAATACTTCTATGTCCAATTGCAAAAACAGAGGACTTTAGAAACAGTGACGCAGACACTCACGTTTGGCTCTATGATGGGTCTTATAAGTCATGCAAAGTAGAAACACAATGAGTTTTGACAGGATATTCAATGACCCAACTTCACCAAATCTTCTGTAGATACAGAATAGACCATTTGCTTCATGTTTACACCGGCACGTGCACGCCCAGTGTATGTGAACTCGAAGTGCGTTTTCAGTCATTTTAGTATAGACGGAGATCAACTCTGATACGCAGCTGGTGTGGATGGAGATCGAATTCGTTTTAATTCTCCGTTTTTAAACTAAAACAGAGTAGTGTAGATGGGGCCTATCAGTAGACTCACGGGGTGTTAGAGTGTTGCCATAATCGTCTGATATTTCTGAAGCACAAATGTCACACATGGATCTCCTTTTCACCTAGGTTAGACACCTGACAAAAGGTGCTCATGTGACATTTTGATAAAAAAGGTCACTCAATCACACAAGATGGGGTGTTGTTAAAGTGAGCCTAAAAAATATCCACTCATTTCTGCCTTTGTGGAAGTGAATGGGGAACAATGTGCACATAGCCACAGCTCTCATTTAGCAGTCAGGCTACAAAAGAAAGCACGCAGTCCAAAGGTCAGGTCAGTCTCACCTCTTTGAGGACCTTAAGTGCATCTGTAATGGGCTTACAGCAGGAAAGAGCCAATATAGCAAAAATTAGGTGCCTAAATACAACAAGCTGAAAAGGGCTATCTTGATGCCCTGAAACAGTAAAAAAAAAAATCACGCCTGCTTGTTCCTGACTCAACTATATATCATAAAACTAGGAATCTTTATTTCAGTCACTTTCTTGCATTGTCCTCTCTCTCCCTCACTTGTGTATGTTGTATACTTGTATATGAACAAGCAGAGCAAAGCAAAGTGAGTCCTTGTGCTGCTTATATTGAAGAAGTCTGTCCTAGGTACAAATATAAAACACACTCTGATTATGTAATTTACTTAGTCAATATACTAAAATATAAAATTAATTTGAAAATGATTATGCCCTCCAGAGTTTCAAAACGACCGTGTTTCCAAACTTCTCCATTTTAGGTTTTCGTTTTTGCTGTTTTAGACCGGATGGGAGGTGCAAATGTAGCAAAAGGTCTCCGTTTTAAAATGAAAATTCAGTAGTATTAACGGGGCCTAAGTCTGTCAGTAATGGAAACATGCTACCAAAAGGGAGATCTCTGTTTTGGTTTCTGCTCTGTGCAGTATGTTTCTCTGCTCAAAGTAAAGATCAGGGCAAGGTAGCCTTGTTTAATTAGAAAGCTTCCACTGGCAGGGTGTGATTAAGTTTGACCTGTTATCTCATTACATTTAAGAGGCACGAATAACACATCGAATCAACTGCATATGAATAAAGCAAAGACGAGCTACAGTGGGCTTCTGGCGTGTTAATCAATTAAAATGAGAAATGCAAAACTGTGTCTACGATTGTTTTGGACGACAAAGTAGTTTTTATTTCCACAATATTCACAGATTAAGTCTATAAAATACTGTGTGTTCTGACAGTGTGTATGTTAACTATTTTGACTAAGAAGCACAGGGACATGAAGCATGTCCATTTCTCATTTGACAAGAAAAGAAACAATCCAATAAATAGTTTCCTTACTCAAAACTTAGCCAGGCATTGGTAACCTTGCAGAACCTGGTAAAGTTTGTCCACTCAAGGTCTTCATGTAAGTGAAGAGTAACTTTCAAGTCTGGCCACAACTATTGGACTAAATTGGACTGAATTCTGGACTTGGCTTCTTCCGGACGTTGTTGTTTTAAAATCATACCGAATTTGTCGAATTTGCTTTTTCTTAGTGAAGAAAAAATGTCCCGAAAGTCTCACTTATCTTGCAAGCTGTGCTCCAGATTTCATTTTGCCCTCTGCTTTTTGAACTGCTGCAGTGACGCATTCCCTCATTTCGTTGTTTCTGGCATCATTCAGAGTTTGGGACAAATTTGGTATGACAGCAATCAGCTCACTTCTGGTCTCATCAGAGTGCCGAACCTTCTTCTCTCTCACTTGCCTTCTGGTAAATCCTAGCACAGAGGTCATGTCAACAGTGGCCCTTTCTTTGTCACCGGGATCACGTCATTCAACTGATCCATCGTCACATTATTTACACCTGTGGTTCTCCTGCAGTGACAAATCAAATGCCTGCATTTGAATAAAAAATATTTTTGGTGATAATGATTTATCATTATAAAAAGGGGCAAATACTTTGTATTTTTTATTTTTACTCAATTTTGATCCATTTCTAAATATTCATTTCCATTGTGATATCAATCTACTGACTCACCCACTGCAATTCAATGTTAAAGAATTAAACATGAAACTGTTTTAAAAATCTTTACAGAAGCATTATGTCCTCCTTCCACTCTGTGAGAAACACAAGTTTCAAAATTTCTGAATGCACAGAGAATGAAATGACTGATATTAATCTTCTCTCGTGACAGTGGATGTGATAGCAATCCACCACGTTGTCCAAAATGTGGGAGAGTTTCTGTAAGAGGTGTATCGGCCTACATTATTTAACTATTAATCCAACCACATTCTCGTTCTCTCTTTGTCTCTCTGTGTCACACAAATGCCCAGCTGAGGGCCACAGATGGGTGAAGAGGAAATGGTATTCATGGCAGATGGCCACAGAAGGCACCAACGTCAAAACAAGTCCCAAAGTCCACATGGTTGCTTAATCAAGTGATATGTGTCCATGTCACTTGATGAATCAAAATATGCTTCTCTCGTTAATTTGGCAATAGTATTGTGATATTCATTTAGTAACCTGTATAATTTGTCTTTTAAACAAGCTGTTTTGGGTGAATGAGATAGAGCAAGATAGAGAGAAGGCAAGAGTGAGAGAAAGAGAGAAAATGTTAGAGACAAAGATGATAAAAGAGAAATATAGTAAGAGAGGGAGAAAAAGAGTCTGTGGAGTTGAAGGAGTTGTTTACAAAAAAATCTACAAAAGGGAGGGAGGGAGAGGGAGGGGTGCAAAAGAGAAGCGAGGTATGTGAAAAATAGTTAAAGTTATCCCGTCAGAAGACGAGGGAGGGAGCTGGTGTGTGACAGCAATTTAAGATCCAGGCAGGAAGAGGGAGTGGTTTAAAAAAATAAAGATCTGGATTCAAAAGGTCAAGTGAGGTAAGAGAGGCAGGCTGGCAGTGACGAAGAAAGAACGTGAAAGCACGCAACTCTGCTCGCCCCACCCAGTGATAAACACAGGCAAACAATGTGTTGCCATGGCAGTAACAAGGAGTTAGGGAGCATGACACAACGCATCTGGACTTTAGAGAAAGCAAGCCTCCAGCCTCCCGGATGACATCAATCCATTCTTCCTACTGGGAGCGACAGAACCAGCTATGGTCTTCTCCTGGGGAGACTACATTGTGTCTGAACTGAGTTTTGGTCATGCTGTGGTCACGTTCAGGCAGTTGTGGGGAGTTTGGGAAATGTTCTATTGTTATGATTCAACCAAATGCCTACCTCTGTAGTAGAGATCATGTGCTGTACACCTACAGACTGAGAGCAAAAGAAGCCAGCCTACACATGTTCAGCACTGCACAGTTTACTTTAGAATGACTCCGTCACCAACAAGTAGGCTCAACCGGTTTATTCCAAGCTCAGGAAAGTAATATTTGTGTTTTCTTCAGTTCCTTAGAGCTGGAGAAAAATGAAACCTATTACCATAGAAAATCTATATTTACTGTAGCCAGTACCAGTGTTACATTAAAATCTATGCTGCTTTAAATTCATGGATACAAGAAGGTCCACTGTGAAAAAAAGACTGACTGAAACTAATTATTATTTTCATTATTGTTTCATCTGCAAATCATTTTCTCTATTAATTGGCAGAAAGTTTCAAAAATGCCCATTATATCTGTCAGAGTACAAAAGTGCCATATCTATGTTGACTGTTTTTGCCTGACCAGCCGTCCAAAATCCAAAGATATTCGGGATCAAATACGACATGAAGAAAAGCAGTAGAATTAGACCATTAATGCTTTTAAAATGACCCTTAATTATTTAAGTAGTTGCAGATTCATTTTGGGTTGACTGAATTAATAGATCATTTCAGCTCTATGGACTGCTGAAATATTGAAAGGTGGCTCTACAGACAGATGTATCCACATTTGAGAGGGGGCAGATAATATAGGAGTTTCCTTCTTCAGTAAGTGAGCGAGTGTCTGGTCTGACAGATAACATCAACATGTCAGACTTACCAAGATAAAGCATGTCATAAGACCCATCCACCTCCTGCCTCTACTAGAACCAAAATGTAAGCAACCTGAACGTGAGCTGGCATGAGATATGGTTTAGGGACAGAAAACATTGTTGTAGTAAAATGGCCACACTGTCCTTGGCCAAAAATATAACGTTGAACAAACATGTCTGTCATGTGTAGGGAGTGCTCGACTGGCAAGAAGAACGTCATAGAAAGCAATACAGTTTCATTTCTATTAATATTTTTAGTTTTGTGGGGAAAAATCATGGTCACAGGAAAACGATGGAGCGAACTGGCCGGCCATGACAGCAGCCTTGGCTCACTCATGTATTGACATTAGTCAGCACTGACAAACACATCCGCTGCTGATTCATTATTGATTATAGATTATTGATTCATTATGACCAGACTGTGGAGGTGGAAGGCAAAGAGGACATGACTTTTCATCTTTTATGCCTTAAAGACATCCATCTATATATGAAAATGTCAATGTTAACGATGAGGGCAAAAGGAAGAGACATGAGGGTCAGCATAACTTTTCCAGCAAAGTAATTTGAAATGAACAAAACATTGTTTTTTCTTTCACTTAATTTTGTTTATCATCAAGGATTGGAGAGACATTTATCACCTATGACCCATTTTTGTCAGCTTATGACTGCTGCAATTTGGATTTCTTTGTCGTTTCTATCTTTTCTGCTGACCTGCTGGTTGATGCGTGGCTTCAAAAATGTATTGGTGGCACTGCATCACAGTCAACTGCATATATCCCTGCATATGTAATGCTTTATACTGCCTCTGTGCTTAAGAGTGCTTTATGATTGTGTGGCTGAATCACAAAAATTATTTTACATCCAGCTTTGACCACAACAAGCACCGTGCGACTGTCAGCCATGTAAACCCCATTTAATATATCCTGCTGTGTTTGATCTTGAAAAAGATTGATTTGTTGTCACAGAAGAATGCTGACCAGACCATACATCACTGGATACAGGGAGGATTCCTAAACAGCCTGCAAATAAGAACAGGAGCTCCCCACTCGAGTATCACAACCACGGTAAGCTGGAGAAAAACTGGCTTAATAATGTCGTAATCATTCCCATAACCACCACTGACCTCTTGTTGCTTTCAGAAGACTCCAGTAGGGCCGAGTCTTTACTGTTGCCATTGGAGCTACCCATTGACTCATGGCCGTGGCTCTCGTTGCCATGACTCTCGTTGCCGTTGCTCTCATTGCCGTGTGATTCGGTTCCACTCCCGCTGGAGCCACTGCTCTTCATCTCCACGTCCTCCTCGGGGTGCAATCGGGAACGGGCATTCTTGCGATGGCTGTGCGGTGAGGTGGGAGGGTCTTGACCGCTGCTGTCGCTGCCCTCTGAGGGGAGGCCTAGGTCAGGCCCACCTTGGCTGTAACCACCCATTCGGTGTAGCTGTGCCATGGAGCTGCACCCTGAGACCCCCATTGGCGTGGAGCTGCATGAGGTGGACACTCTGCACCCTGAGGCTCCATCCTCGTCTTCCAGTACAGGGAAGCAGTAGGGCTTGGAGTCTGAATCGTCTGACATCAGGAGGAGCGTTGCCCTGGGTTTGTTCCAGGTTAGTTAAACAGATGAGGAAAGAACACAATCACCCCATTTTCACAAGGGTGGTGCCGGAAAGAATCAAAGAGGAGGTGGACTGATCTGTTGAGAGATGGAGATTGTACGTTTTAGTAATTAATTAACGCTTGTCCATTACAAGTTCAAGTAAAAAATATTTAGATAACATATGATTGAGTAGACATATGGTGGAATTCTATGACCGCAGAAGAATATTACCCTGGTTAATTAGTGTTCAAGTAAAACAAAGACACTGCTTACTACAGATGCATGCATGATCTGCCTGGACAGAATGTTGCCTGATACAACTCACCCATGTCAAGTAAGTTTCAACAGCATTTTAATGCCCTACTGACATAAATTTAAATCAGTGGCCGCCTGGAGGACAGGAGCCCAATATAAACTTTACAGCACACTTGTAACCAAGGTCCACAATATGCAAGGTATACATGACTTGTGTTACATTAGTTGAGGCATGCAGCAACACTGGCATGATTCTTGTATTCATTAACTTGCAAGCACACATACACAATCATGTACACAGTTAAAAAATCTTTGAGAGACATTAATCAATGCTTCGCCTATCCTCTTTCAAAAAGGTGTCTTTGTGTCTTTTGTCTGGTGTGATATCAGAGAACATAGCAGGGTTTAACCCCTGGCCCTGCAGGTGCCTCTCTGATGTACATTGAAAATACCCTCTTGTGCAGACAGTGTGGCTTTTAAGAACAGTGGGTCTGTCCCATCTGAGCCCTGCAACCCTTTCAAAAGGATCATCCACCCCTGGGACACATAAAACACCGGACTGTGTTTATCTGAATGCCACTATAGGTTACCAGCGAATAGTGTGAAACTTCAGTCCTGTTTTCTGAAGGCATGTGTTTCAGCAAGCAGGGTTTAATACACAGTCCTGTAAAAAAAACAGTGTCATCTACATCTCTATAATGCCAAATTTTAGCAGATGAGAAAGAGGCTTGCGTGTCCAGATAGATTCCTGGAAGATCTTCTCTGGTTACAGGAAGAAACATGTATTTCTTTTTTGGGAGCATCAATAGTGGCATGTTTGGAATAAACACGAGGAAAACTGGGAAGTAACCACAATCAGAGAAAGAAACACAAATGTTTTCAACTTCAGTGGCGGAACTGTACGATCACAGGGAAATGCAGTTAAAAAATGCTGCAATGACCAACGACCGTGCATTCATAATTCTGGTTAATGACAAGCTAAGGGACAATGGAAGCAACAATTTCCAAGAGAATTAGTTAAATAGAATACATCTGGCAAGAAGCATTATTGAGAGTTACATGTACTAAAGTGCCAAAACCGTCTCGTTGAGATGAAAAAGTAGAGCTGCTTCAGCCCACTGATGATATAAAATTAGGCTAATTATACTGTAGCGATAATATTAATGTAACCCACGGTTCATATGATTGTCTCTTCTTCTGTTTCACTTTAGCCTGGACGTCTTGCCATTGAAGTCCAAACTGGACCAAACTGATTGGTTCTGCATTAACATTTGAATTTAGTTATACAAACATTAGTCTGACCTGTTTATTATGGTCGAACTTGGAGATTTAGAGCACAGGGGGAAAAACTGTATATCCTGTGTTTATAATACTCCTTCTGGGCAACACGTTAGAGTCACATTAAAAGCCATAAGCCCAGGTGTCCACGTCTAACGTTCCAGCTTTGTTTTCTAGGGATAACCTGATTAAGCGGTGGCATGACTTCCTCTCTGCCCTGCAATGGAAAAATGTCTATTTTCTCCTCTGACGGAAGACACATGCCTTCCTTAATTCACCTGAGCTCTGTGGGGGTATGTAGCTGTGATTATTTAGTCTAACTAAGTTAGTCTTTTAAAGCGTCAGGCCCATGCAAGCACAAGCATTGTATGTAGAGGCTTTTCTTAGTGTGACTCATGAGCTTGATGGAGTTAAAAAAATCTTGATGTATGTTGAAATGTTTAAAATTTAAAGGTTGCCTAATCTGACAAGCCCCCTCCATCAGTACTTTCTATTTACAGAGCACCTAATCAATAAGATCTGACCTTCAGTTCAAGTTGGATTTCGCAAAGAACATGGGCTATAGAGACTGTACTCACAAGCAAAGTATAAGCATAGGTAGATTTTCACAATTTCATAGTTTGAAATGTGTTTAGTCATTAAACTGGACACATAAATAAACTGGACAAAAAAAAATCTTCTACCAGGTAAGGTACAGTAAGGGAAATCTATAACTCAAGTCTCTTCTAGAAATTAGGTCTTTATGCAGATGAGAAGCTGGGTTGACTTCCTGGCTTTATTTTAAATATCTGACTGCTTAATTAGTAACTTTCAGTGTATGTGTGAAACTCTAGCTGCAGCTAATTACTGGTATGATCTGAGAAGTAAGAGTGGCCCATGAATTATGCAACATGACATGATGGTCATGATTTTGCCAAAACTTTATGGCAAAATGACTGTAGTAAAATATTTCCATTAATAATTAACCAATCAATCAGCCCTTTAAGCCCAGAGAGCAGCAAATTCACAACCACTGCTTATCGCTGACCTGCCAAATTCTTTCAACATCCACGCTACTGTGTGAACTGGATCGACATACAGCGAAATGACCGAGACAACCAAGAAGAAACAAGTGAGCCACCAGGGTTCTGAAGTTCAGAGACCGCTTAAATGAACTGAAAAATGAACTGGAGCAATGAGTTCAGCAATGATTTGTCTCCTGGGCAAAGTGCAGCAGTGTGGTTAAGATATTTTCTGCAGAACAAGAACGAGCCTTCTATTACTCATAGTGGACCATCTGACAACGAGATATTACTGCCAACATACAGTGCATACTGAACATTGTGCACAAACTGCTAATAGCTACTCAAAGTGTGGTCCAAAGTTAAAAAGCTGACTGAAGTCTGTGACTTCACGCTAGTTACAAACCGCTAGACATTCACCTCATTAGCTCATTATCACGCCAAATCTGTTGGCTCGATACCAGCAGACAGTCAGAGCGAGAGAGATAAAGAGAGAGTGAGGCTATCTAAACATGGACGGTGACCAGATAGAAGCCCATTTAGCAATTTAAACAGGGCAGTTAGGTATACACTTCCTCCTCTAGAAATATTCTTCACTTTGGGCATCATCCTTCAATAAAATGGGTAGAGTAAGCAATTTCTGTACCTACTGTAATACTGTCACAGGTAAAAGAACTCACAGATTCAATGTTTAAAGTTAGTATTTAATGACTAAACTTAAGAGCAAGAAGGTTAAGTAAATGTATGCTTTTTGCTTTGGTGTCCTTGTTTCATGGCAATAACAATGCACTAAACTGAATTCAGAAAGAAAGAGTGAGTTAAAGAAAAAGACACATGGAAGGCAGATGTAAAAAGAAAAAAAGAAGAGATGTATGCCTCTGCAGGCCAATAGGGTTGGCTTGTTTGACTGTACGTGCATTCAGAATGGACAATCAAATATTTACTCTTACTGAGGTGATTTATTGTACTACATTTCTAGAGTTTACTTACAATGGAGCAGTCGTTCAAATGATCACTTGCTTAAAAGATAACTAACAAGAACAGTCAATAAATGGCATACAATGACAGGCAATATCATTTACTCTTTTCTGACCACCTGTTCACCATTTGATAATAGCCTACAAATGTCCAGTCTGCCTGCAGTAAGGGTTACCTGAGGCGAATTCAACGATCAATGTGATTATTCTCTTTTTCACAGTCATTAACCAAATCTATTTCATCCTGTTTAGCTGCTGCAGGGTGGGAAATGGAGGAGAGTAATGTGGACTTCCTGTGTCCCCACTAGGAAACCAATCAGCATTCTAAACTGAGTTACCTCACAGGGAGCTTAATGCACACTCTCCTCTAGCATGTGACATTGCTGTATGTGACTTTTCATCTTTCACTGGTTTTACATGATGTATAAACGCATGGCATGAAACATTCAAATGTCAAGTTATGAAGCTTTTCTTGTCAAAGTGCACAGACTTGTAGCAGGTCTAGGAAGCAGTCACACCTACCACCAAGGTAGGTACAACGAGGAACAGATGGCTAACAAGGCAAGATGGGAAACATAACACAATTACAGGTTTTATATCATTGTTCTCGGCCCTTTTAGTCATTTTAATGCAATCAAAAGACTATCAAGGAATGAAACAGAATGTTGACCTGTTGGGAACATGCTGCTCACTTGGCCTTTCTGAATCTGAGGGGACTTTAAGAGAGATAATAAAATAAATCGCTTCTTCATTGAAAAAAAAGGATAGAACACTTCATTCAGACACGGTTTAAAAACATTAAAGCTAAGGTTGTAATTGGGGAGGGAAATTTAACTTTGATTATGTTGTTAGATGTTGCCCACAACATTATCTGTTTTCCTAAACTGTTGGATTAACAGCCTTCCTCACAAGCTTATTCTGCCTCATTCTTATTTTTCTTATTTTCCAACGTGCTGCTGTTCACAGTGCTCAACCATTATCACCTAGCCATGAATGCAGCCTATAAATGTAGGGGTTCAGTTTCATGTAAATCCTATTTAGCTTTAATTTGGAAACAAAAGACTTACTGGTAGAGATAGATGTGTTCTACCCTGCTCACTATTTAATTTTTTGTAATTTATCTTTTCCAAGAGGACAGATAATTTCTGCCAAATAAAAGACGTTTGCAGAATTCATTTTATTCATTACATACAGGCTACTACCACAAATACTAATCAAAAATGATTGTATGAAAATCCACATCCACATAAAATATTCACATTACAAGGCTCTGATCTTATCATCTAATGCGGCAGCTCAAACCATCTTATACAACCATGCAGGAGCAGTTTCATAACTAAGACTCGTGTTGGAGGCATTAATTTTATTAAGTACAGTGTGTAGTCCCTATCTTGTACAATTGACTCAATTTGCATGAGGACTTGCATAAGTTTACAGTGGGTGGGTTCAGATAGAGTACAACTATGACCACATATAGCTATTATTAATCTTGCAGGCTAAAATGGGTTGCTTGTACCCCGAAACAACTGCAACACGGGATAAGCAATTCACTCATTCACTGAGATGCAGTTGAAAGCAAAGTTAGAAAATGAATCTTGATCATAGATCAATGGCTTTAAAAACTCTGATTAAGGCTGGATATTACTTTTCAATAGCCTACCAAAGGTTAGCATTGAATGCTTTATAACATTTTCAGTCTCCATTATCTCTGATTAGACTGATTTACTTAACCTTTAACCAACACTCTGAAAGGATTTTAAGTGTGTATATTTGCAAATCCATTATTACCATCAGCATGTAATCTGTTATTTTATCAGTCTATAGCTGCAATCATGTTGTTCTTTTCACTACTTTAAAGCGATTTCTCACAGTAAACTTGATTTTTCTGTATATGCAATAGTCATTAATTTCCAAACTTTAGGGCAACAAGTACTGCAAGTTTTTACACGAGCATAACTGATGTTTCTCTATGGAGTTGTTTTCTCATTCACTGACCATTCCTCAATGATATCTTAAGAGTCATAATGGATCACATGCACACTTCATACTGTAAGGGACTGAGAAGTAATCTTCCAATTGCCATTAAAAATGGAAGATTAAGCTTTCCATTTTTGTCTTTTATTCTTCCAATGCCAGAGTTCAGTTACTGAACGTCACAGAGAGCCAAGAATTGCTAGGACAATACATGTCCAGACAAACTGGTGTACACATGCTGTGGCGCCTTTTCAATTTCAAATACCACATTTAAAATTGTTTATTTATAAATAAAACATGGTAATGAGACATTCTTGAAACGCATTCTTGAGACATCTGTTTTGAGACCAATCATCCAATTCTTGAATAAAGTTTCTCTGACATTAAAGGAGGAGGGAAAAAAGGAGGGTTTCCACGCACCCCCTCTCCTGCTGAAATTGTAGATGTGGAAGATTGTACCTGGCACAATGCCAATGCCTTGAAGATTGTAACAGTAAGATCAACAGGTCTAAATGACTTCTTCCTCCACAGCCTTACATGCGTCAGTCTTCTTTTCTCCTCCCCCTCCAGTCACCAAGGGAAAGCTGAATATGACTACTGCATAGGACTTAAATTAAAAAGCTCCATGTTTCATTGGTAAATACTATATATGTTTTACCGATTAAAGCCAAAATGCTATTTTACTGTCAGCTTTAACACATCCCAACAACATTTATATCACCAATACCTCATTTTTTCTTCCATGACTTGGCTTCATGCTCCTTTAGGAAGCCAGTGGCCTATAACCATGCACAAATATGCCATGATTTTAATTCATCTGTGCATCCCGCCTCCTTCATACTGGCAAGAACTTCATTAAGAAATAACCACCAAAACTAAATAGTGCCAATAGTGCAGACATAACCCATTACAACTTCTCCATTCAAACTTTCACTTCAAGTAAAAACAATCAAACATTCAAAAGTAAAGCGCAATCAGGAATCAGAAGTAATAACTTGTAGAGTATTTTAATGATGTGAATGATTTGATGTAAACTACTGTGACTGTCAGATAGATAAACCTTTTATCTCCAGACTTATGACCTACTGCACAGGCTGAGAAAATTTACTCCATTTTTAAAACTCTTTACATAATGTCAAAATTCATTGTGTCATCAGGCTAAAATAGCCCCATGTTTCCTGAAAAGTTGAAATTCTTTGAAGAAAAAAGATACTTAGCTGAGAACAGCACCAGGAATGTAATGTGTTGGATAGATTGCAGTCACTTGTCTCGCCAAATTGTCTGCAGCGTTGCAGCTGCATCTGAACACTGGCATCAACTTAGTTACTCACTCTTAACAACTTAAACAGCACTGTCAAAACATTGTATATAGAATGAATAAACTCTCCCAAGAGCCAGTCCATCCTTTATGTAAGAATTTTACCCCTCATAGCCAACGCACACCGCCAGACCCAAGAATGCACAGTCTCTTCGGGGAAAACCACAGCTCACATTCTCTAATCGGTGCTGCGTATGAACTTCTGTCATGTGCTGCTGCAGTAGACGCTTTATGTAAGGCAGGAGTTATCGTGTAACAGCGATTCCAGAAAGCACGTCTACACCTCTGCACCATATGTTACTGACATCTCCGCCAGTTATTTGGTCAACTCTGCTCTTTAACAACTCTGCAGCACCGTGACAGGCCTGCTGCGTAGCCCATTTTACTCTCCTTATGTAAAGGTAGGTGCCTTTGAGCGCAGATCACTGGTGGTATTTCAGCTTAGAACACGACACGGCTATCCTTTTACCAACCACTCACGTCCTCGCTGTCATGTGAGGCAGGGCTGGGTTGGGTGGCTTGCTGTAACATACTGACCGGGACTGACCCTCACACTGACACAGTTATGCAACTTTGACGCTTCACGCCCCTTTTAGTGTTTTACACATGCAGAATACAGCTCCTTAAAGTCGGTGTTAATACTAATAAATAATCTGTCATACTGAACTATGTTTTTTTTAACAACACAGCAATAGGCTACCGAAAGAGCATAGTTTAAACTCCACCTACCTCACAAAACACAAATCCTCTCCCGATGTGGTGTCTTCGTGAAATAAAGTCTTAAGTTTATATTGGTCTTTCTGGTTGAATCCCGACTAAAGAAAATCGTAGGGGTTCCGCCGGTCCTAGGCTGGTCTGACACACTACTCTCTCCCCTTCAGGTTTCCAGACAGGTTTTTGTCATTCATCTCCAGAGCAGGCAGTGACCTCATTTCGAGCTCCGCCCTGAGCGCCTCCTCCAGATCTCCGCCTATTAGCCAAGAGAGCTGTCCGTCTCTACCTCACACCGCTATGAACCAATAGGCGTTACCCGCCTCCACGGGGGCCGTTACCACAACTGCCGGTCAGCGCTGCGACTGGTCTACAGTGCTGTCAAACATTTTACATAAGGATGTCACCGATTTCACGTGGAAACCCACGGCTTCCTCCGGCGTGTGTGAGGCGAGAGCAAATCACTACGAGGCAGCTGCCGGTGAATGAAGCGGTGCCGATGGTTGGCTCACAGCGGCTCAGTGAGAGCCACTGTTATCTAAACGGTTATACAAGTGTGTGTTGGCCAATGTGGTTGAACTGTTTGGTGCGCCATCATTCGCGCGCAAAAGTTCCTCGACTCGCCTTAAAAATGTGATATAAGAAGGTGTCTTTGATCGAGGCTGTTATCTAATTTACAGCCATCCTTACATAAAATCAGTGCTATGTTGCAATGGTGTTGCAGTGCTGTTTTTGCAGTTACACTGCATCTAATATGTTGTAATAGCCTATAGGGCCACACATAACAAAAGCACGTTATTTAATTCTTATTTCTTAAGTTGCAGAGAGCTGTGTTGTGTCGCATGTCGAATAGAGGAATACAAAAAGGCAAAAAAAACCCATTTCATTAAAGATAGGCTATAGACTACATTAGCACATTTACATTCAAAGCTCATCTACATTTGTCTTATAGCTTGTTTTATATTAAAGTTCTTTTAATTTTGAGAAACCTGAGGAAAATAAAGTATATTTAACTAAGATTAACAGATCGATGCAAGCAATAATAAAGACTGTGGGCATACACGAAACTTTCATATTGTTCAGTTACAACAATTTTATTATCACAACTGAATGTCAGTTGTGGAGGACTGAAGAGTCAGTCAAAGTCAAACTGACCCCTAGTGGCTGGGTTTGGACTCATGTTAGCTGCTCGTCAAACCACTTGTCAGTGGTGAATTTATGACCTGGCTTTGGCACTGAAGGACTCATTATACCAACGGCACAGTCTAATAATGCCCGGTGGAATTTATGAGTTTGACAACCCTCAATTTATTATATTGTGTGGTTGTGTTCACTTATATTATTATATATTTAATTATTCCCATCCTCTGTAATAACATGCATCACATAGGGGCTGATAGTGCCAAGTGAGAAATCTGTTGCAATGGAGAAGCTGCTATACTAAGCCTATTTTTTCTTCACCCAGATACAGGAGCCACAAGCAAACCACCTTACCACACAGAATGTTCAAAAATCCAAATTCAGCAACTGTATAAATATAAAAAACTACAGTGCTTGTAATAGTTTTTGGCATTTTAGTATTGTAATAATGTGATTCTTAACCACAGAAACAAAGCTGTTCATGAAAAATGAGCAAAATGGTTGTTGTTGTTGTCGTCTTGATTCCTTCACCGTTATCTGGCCCCACAGATGGAACAGAGTATGTGGTGTGGGCTATTTCTTGCAGAGAAAAACAACACATACGGAGCAGAGCACCAGATGGCAGAAATAACTAGAGTTGTCTTGTGCTCTGCGTCAAGCTGAGCTAATGCAATGGAAAAGCATGTGTAGCCCCCGAAACAAGTAGGATGCGTATATGTTTATACTCTCACGCCTCAGTCACAGCATTTTCTCCTCACATATTCATGCGAGATGAAGAAATGGATATATAGATACAGTATATACAGTATCTCACAAGAATACACCCCTCACATTTTTGTAAATATTTGATTATATCTCTTCATATGACAACACTGAAGAAATTACACTTTACTACAATGTAAAGTAGTGAGTGTACAGCTTGCGTAACAGTGTAAATTTGCTGCCCCCTCAAAATAACACATCACACAGCCTTTAATGTCTAAACCTCTGGCAAAAAAAGTGAGTATACCCCCTGGTCATATCCAGAGGTTATCTTTGGGAAATAGATGTATGAGTCTTGGAGTGCTGCCAGCGCTGCTGCAGACTCCAAGACGACCACAGCCTTGCTAAAGAAGCTGAAGGTAAAGGTGATGGACTGGCCAAGAATCTCTCCAGACCTAAACCCTTTTGAGCATCTGTGGGGCATCCTCAAACCGAAGGTGGAGGAGCGCAACGTCTCTAACATCCACCAGCTCCATGATACCGTCATGGAGGGGTGGAAGAGGACTCCAGTGGCAAACTGTGAAGCTCTGGTGAACTCCATGCCCAAGAGGGTTAAGTTAGTGCTGGAAAACTTTGGGCCCAATGTGGACATTTTCACTTAGGGTTGTACTCGCTTTTGCTCCCAGTGGTTTAGACATTAATGGCTGTGTTATTTTGAGATGACAGCAAATTTACATTGTTATACAAGCTGTACACTCACTACATTACATTGTAGCAAAGTGTCATTTCTTCAGTGTTGTCACATGATATAATCATGTGTTTATAATCATGTAATATAAAAGATATAATCAAATATTTAAAAAATGTGAGGGGTGCATTCACTTTAGTGAAAAACTGTATATATATA
>JAPMOB010236409.1:0-10029 GCA_029875015.1 Lepomis gibbosus
CGGCGCGTCTCAGGTGCTGCGGTTCTCACTTATTTTGATTAGTAGGCTAACTGCAACCATGTACATCCAGTCTTTGTGCTTACCTAGGCTTGCGGTGGGTGCGTCAAACAGACTTATAGCATGCACGGAGATGAAAAAGGTATGTATGGACTTATCTAACTCTGGGGGATAAGGTGAATAGGCTAAAGTCCCAAAAAGTCGGAGTGTTCCTTTAATGAGACAGCGATAGCAATGGATGCATTACGGGGAGCTGTTTGTGAGATCCTCTTGTGTCACTAGAGCTCCAATCGGTTATAATAATCAATAAACCCATAGACATCTAGCTTACTGTCATGTATGACAAAGAGCATAAAATCCTCACAGACACACAACAAGCTATAACAACTACTATTTGATGTTTATTTTAATAAAATTATTAAAACAATTATTCCATCATCAAAGAAAAAAAAAATTTCTAGGTCCACATTCTGATGAATTACCTCTCCCCTCTCTCTTCCCTGTTTCTTTACCTCCATTTTCAGTGTGACCCACCTATTGAAGTCCATGACCTTTTCCGGGACATCCAGGATGGACACATCCTCATGGCCCTGCTGGAGGAGCTCTCTGGCTGCAAGCTGGTCAGACTCTTACACTTAGTTTTTAGTGCCAGACCATTTCCCACATGTAACTGTACATTGCTGTGTATCATAATCATATTGGCAGCCCCTCTAGCAGTACTAGTAGTAAGAGTAGTTGCGTCTGTTAGCAGTTTTTATACTGATCAGTAACACATTTCTCATTCTGAATGATCTTCCAGCTTCATGGTTTCAAAAAGTCGTCCCATCGTATTTTCAGGCTCAACAACATTGCCAAGGTCCTATCTTTCCTAGAGGAGAGAAACGTGAGTACATGAAGACATATCTACTGTACCTACTGCTTGTTGATTTGCTGAACTATTAACACATATGCTACATACGTGTGTGCTCAGGTAAAGCTGGTCAGTATCGATGCAGCCGATGTTGCTGACGGAAACTCGTCCATTATCCTTGGCCTCATCTGGAACATCATCCTTTTCTTTCAGGTAATCTCATTTTCTCTGCCAGGTTGGCTTAACCATCATTTAATACCTCTCATTTAATACGTCTTCATCCACTCACATCTGTACTTCAAGTTTGCATCTCGCCTCATTTCCTTTGCTTCTCATTTAAAACGAGGTCCAGCATAAGAATAAAGTATCTACCTTCCGTTCACACAAGCCCATCAAAGGGCAGTTCGCTGAGTAGCTTATGTAATCCACACTGCGGGTCAATGCCTTGGACAGACACCATGAGGAAAGAATTATCTCTGCGGTTCACGCCGACTGTGGACTCAGTCACTGCCAGGTCTTAGCTGGGATGAATGGTAATAATGAGCAATATACAATGAGCCTCTGTGATGTCTTTTACAGCTGCGCAGAAGAGCTGATGGGTAACTTCAGCAGTGTCCTGACAAAATTAAGTTGTCCTACTTAGAACTAACATGCAAGTAATAGCTACTGTAAGCTTTGCCTTTATGAGTTAAGTTCGACTTCAGTTCGGCCTTTTGTTCTCACAGCTTCAAACGGGATTACTTGTATGGCCCTTTTAATAGCAAAGAATGAGATCATGTTCAGTAATAATTGTGGCTAATGATGTCATACTTTGACCAAGAAAGTTTATGCTTGACCTTGGAAACAGTAGTTTGACTAAACAGTTCATGTCCACTTACTAGCTTTCATTGTTCTTTCATCCTCCTGTCTTTTTAAAATGTTTCCCCCTGACATTCTGTTCCAAGCCAGTATCCGACAGTAACCTGACCCTTTCTAAAACAGCGGTCAGACCACAAACTGACATTCAGAACATGACATGTAGAAAGCTTGGTGAAGTAGTGACAACTCAGCTCCAGTGGCTCCTCTCTATTTTCTCTCTAAATTGGAAGCATTATGGAAAATAAAAATGGAATGAACCATATGAGGGACTAACAGTCAGGATGTGTAGATCTCTGCTGCACAGCTTGTGTCTCTTGTCTGCTAATTTTATGTTTCCCCCTAAATCACGGGGAAAGTGTTCGCTCCCAGTGAGTCTGCAAGTGTGCTTCAATATCTTCAGATGCCAGATTTAAATCTGGTAAGACTTGATGTTGACTTCATGTGTGAAGATAAAGATCTTGCATGGTAATACGCATGTGAAATGACATCATTTTGGCCAATAGGCTTGTGAAACTCATCCCCAGTTTTATTATGCAGGCTTTTCAGTTGTTAGATATGTAGGCTTCAAGTCTGACAACATCAAGCATTATTTTCTCAGACTTTAGAAAAGCTCTCTGGAGCCACAGAAAACATTACACAACTGTTTTCACAGGCTGAGTAGGACTGACCAACATATTTAGAGTTTCCCATTTAATTCCATCTCTAAGGTCTAACAACAGATTTAGCTCTGGGCAGATCCTCTGAGTGTTTTTAAGGGCAATGATTCTGATGTAACCCTTTTGGTCATCAGTGGAAATGTTTACATCATGAGTCATGGTCAGCGTTTTTTAATAAATCCTAATACTGACTGGGCCAGATTCTACTTTCTACTCTGATAAGGTGTTTTTTTTTGGTTTGCTGATAACTTTTAATTATTAATATTTAGCAAACTGTATGTTCAAGTGTCATCATAAAATACTTGGCTAAATAATGTCTGCTGGAGAGATGGATTTGATACTCAACAGCTGAACTGACCGGTAAAACAGTTGACTAATATAATCCAACTCTCTGCCTCCTTCCAGATTAAGGAGCTGACTGGGAACATCAGGAGCCAGTTCCCCTCCTCGTCCAGTCTGTCGTCCATCCCCACAAGCTCGGACTCTGACACGTCCTACTGCAGCATGCCGTCAGACGAGAGACAGTCAGCGTCCACGGCCATGCGAGAACACAGCAAGGCCATCAAGAAACTGCTGCAGTGGGTACAGAAGCGAACACGCAAGTGAGTGTGGTCTGCCATTTTCAATATAGGCACGCTCTGCCTCAGCCATAACTTACTGGCTCTATTGGTATGTACTTTTAGTCTGCCTCTTACTGTTCGTGTGTTTCTGGACTGACCCTGAGCACTGAATATGACCTGTCATAGGTATGGTGTGGCAGTGCAGGACTTTGGAAAGAGCTGGACAAGTGGTCTGGCCTTCCTGGCTGTCATTAAATCCATTGACCCCAGCCTGGTAGACATGAGGAAGGCACTGCTGAGGAACGCCAGGGAGAATCTGGAGGATGCCTTCAGGATAGCCCACTACAGCCTGGGTATTCCACGCCTACTGGAGCCTGAGGGTAACAAGACCAGTGTTTCTGCTTGTAAAATCTTTCTGACTGAAAATGACGTGCGCAGATTGTTTATTGACCAACAGACCTATCACCCTGTTGGTTTTGTAAAAAACAAAAAGTTGCAATCCTCATTTACAAGATAACTGCCAACATTTTCACTTTGTTTGTCTAACTGATGAAGTAATGCATGAAGTCTGGATACGTCTGCGCGCTTCTCACAATATGACTGGTTGCGACATGTTTTAGTAGATGTTATCGTTTTCAAGACACAAATGCATTGTGATCAGCTGAAATATCAGAGGGGGGGGGGGTGCATTATGGGATTTATATGGGTATTTTAAAAATGTTCTAGTCTTTTAGTCTCTGTGTGGACTGCAAAACAAGTTTCCAAATCTGCGCTTCAGACAGTGATAATGGCTGATGAGCTGAGCCAGTGTAGCGACAGTTATGCTAGTTAGCTACAGCAGTTACTTTGAGGATGATCACTATGGGCATTCCTCAGCTGCATCAAGAAGAAGTAGCTTTTTTTCAGTTAAATTTACCCCAAGAAATGGACAGATTTGCAATGATCTGGAGGTAATAATAATAATCATAGTAATAAGAACAACATTTATGAATGAAATTATGAAGTAAAACTGTTTCATATCATCCAAAGCAACTTGTGTACAAATATATTAATTTACTTCAATATCCTTTTATTGATTTAAAAAAATATGGTCCAAGTATGATTCAGAATGCTTGTATAGAGACTGCCATAGGTCTTAATGGGATGAATACTTTTTTTAAAAAGCATGTTGACAGCATTGATTCTGTCCTTGGTTTTATGGAAGCCAGTTGGGTAAGATACAAGATATACAGATATAGATATACAGATTTAGGTAGAGTTAGATTATTATCTTAACTAGGCCATTGCAGCCCAGTTATATAGCCCATCTGTGTGTGTGCATCCAAAACTAGGTTAGTGTAAGCAGCCCAAGAGTTGTAGTCTTTATGGAAACAGCCGCATAGTTATTCCTATTCAAAGGATCTTGTGGCTCTATGTGAAACCTGGACGAGATAGTGATCAAGTCTGATAAAATACCCAATGCATCAATAGAGGGAAATTTGGTATTGGCTATCATTAGCTAATGCTAGGCTACATAGATGAGTGTTATAATAGCCTCCTGCATATTCCTGTACAGTGTTTGTTTGAGATGCAACTTGCAGGTAGTTTCTAACTAACTGCTAGAGGATGCTATGGTTTTAGTGTTTGTAGTCATAGCAAAAAAGCGCAAGTCTCCTAGTAACTGTTGTATGGGTGGTGATGGCGCAATGGAGAAGACAAATGCCTTTGATGTGAGAGACCCGGGTTCAATCTCCCACTGTGACCCATCCGCCATTGTGTCCCTGAGCAAGACACTTAACCCAGCCTTGCTCTAGAGGAGTGCCACCTCTGACCTGTATAGCAATTGTAAGTCGCTTTGTGTAAAAGCGTCAGCTAAATGAATGAATTTACATCGATATTATGATTTTTTTCTTTGGATTAAACTTTAAAAATAAAAATCTGTCAAAATTAGCTTGGTGGTATTCGCTTACCATGTGTGACCAATGCTGCCACACCTTACTGGATATACATCTCACATGCTTCATCAATGCCATAAATTAACAAATGGACCCTTATGGATAGAGCTGAAGTAGTTTCTGCAATGTTTGGCATCTGGTACGCAAGAGCCAGCAGCTCTCTAGATTGCCCCTTTACTTCTTTGTTCTAATTTCATAATTTATTAAGGTTAATATCTCATATATCAACTAATAAATTGTGAAATGTTATATAATACAACATAGCGTTGTAGTACTCGAGACCGGTCTTAAGACCACTTTTTGATGGTCTTGGTGTCACCTCAGACTCGACCGCATTTGTCTCGGTTTTGGATATTGCGGACTCAGGATTTTATTTCAAGACCAGACCAATGTGGATCTTTCAGATCAATTTAAGAAGTACCTATGATCTTGTTCCACATTTTCGTGTGTGTCATGTAATGTGGGGAACGGTTCTTGGTCTTGACTTGATCTCGACCTCCATCGGCCTTGGTCTTGTCTTCGTCTCAGCCCCTAAAAGTTACCCAACAGTATACCAAAGCAAAACAAGATTTGTATTTATTATCTTTCTCTGTGTATTTAATGCTTATTTATTTATTTATTTATTCAGCCATAAGTCCTACATTGTTAGGTAAGTGCATAAATCATAACTGTTAGGAAGAAGCCTAATTTACATGGGAGTCTTTTGTAAAATACTCTTGTGGTAATTGTTCTTTATCTCCCCAGATGTGACCATCAACAGACCAGATGAGCAATCCATCATAACGTATGTGTCACAGTTCCTGGAGCACTTTCCTGGCATAGAGGAGGTAAGAATCCCTTCTTACAGTACATGGATAAAGTGCATCCAATCTCAGATTTTGACAAAATACAGACATTTCTGAATGAGAGCACTTGATAGATTTCTGCCAACTTCTTTGTTTCTCTCTCAGCCGGAGGAGCCCCCTCAGCTGATTGAACGAAGCGTTTCTAT
This sequence comes from Lepomis gibbosus, assembly GCA_029875015.1. Classification (NCBI taxonomy): domain Eukaryota; kingdom Metazoa; phylum Chordata; class Actinopteri; order Centrarchiformes; family Centrarchidae; genus Lepomis; species Lepomis gibbosus. The sequence goes on from JAPMOB010236409.1 coordinate 5,847, forward strand.
GTGCCGACTCAACTTCCGTGACAGTGACTCCGACTACATGAGGAATGGTGCTCACCGAAGTCGAGTGAGGGAGAGGTCCTACATGTTCCAGAGAGACAGCGTGCAACCTCCACCGAAAATCTTAATTTCTTCTGTGTCAGAGGACAGGAGTGCCATGTCACCCCCTTTCAGGCCTGCTGCAGCTCGCTTATGGTCCAGTGAAGACTTCTTAGCAGATTCCCCCCATTTGGAAGACATCTCCAGCTGTATGGTTCAAGATCCCAAGAATCCTTCCAATGAGGTCTTAACTAAGTCCCCACAACTTTGTAACACTCACTCACCTTCTGGTTCATCAGTGCCAGAGTCTGTTAACAATGAGTCAGTAATTGGTGACTCTGCAATCAGCTCACCAGACTCCTGGTTGGAGAGCGAGTTTGGAGTGACGCCAGAGAAGTTTTGTGAGAGCCGAAGTGACAGTTCTTTGTGTGACAGTGGAACAGCCTGGGATGTCTACCGTGCCACCCCTGTGGAGGTCACTCCTCTTGATGAAGGATTTGTCCCTTCCATGGAGGAAAGAGCGCCTGATGAGCAGTTGATTACTGAGTCGTATATCGACGAAGGGATTTACTCACTGAGCTCACTGGAGACCACTCAGGAAAGAATGCAAGGGCACTCTGAGAAAAAGGAAACAGAAGTAGCGAAAGAGAACGAGCACCACAACCAGGACATGGCACTAGAACAGGTACCTGACCACAGCAAAGCTGGTATTACAAAAGAAGTAGACTCTGAACAGATGGATACAAGTGTACTTCAAAAAGGCAAAGTAACCATGGTGCAACAACCTTCTTTTGAGCTGTGTATTGATGCAGAAGTACTGGCCAACTCTGTTGCTAAAGATCTCATTGAAATCGATAAAACTAACAAGTCCCAACTACCCCCTGAACGTGTTGAAGATCTCATGAAGCAAACCAGCGCTGTGGAGAGTACTTACGGAAAACAGGAATGTTTAAAGAAAGCTGTGGACTTCATTAGGGATGTACTGGACCATGAAGGACAGACAGGAAGTCAGAATGAGAGAAATAACTCTGAGGAGGTTGAAGTGGAATCTGAATGTCAGCAAACAGATTATCTATCAGGGGAGACAAATGGAGAGTCAGGGATTTTAAAGGAAAGGGATGAAGGGAATGTAGAAATACAAGATGAAGCAAGTGAAGGAGGTCTAAGAGACCACCTAGATCCTCAAGAAAGCTTTAGCTTAGAGACTTGTGATGCTTTAGTAAACACACATCCAGCCAACCAAGACAGGGCTTCAAAAACAAGCCTGGGCTCAAGCATGGATATAAATATCCCTCTGATCTCTATTTCCAGTGAGCCAGAAGAGCAAGACAAAGAGGGAAAATGTGACCCAGAAAGACAGGATCCTGCTGAGAATGATGAGGTACATCAGGTAGAGGCGACAGGAAGTATGGGAGCTCACACAGATGTCAACAGACCTCAGAATCCAGATGAATTGAGTTGTGACTCTAATGACAATTATGACAAAAACCCAGTTGAGATTCCTTCCTGCCTGGGATCAGAAAATGCTAAACCAACAGCTTTACAACAAATAAGGGATGTAGAAAGCGGGCATTTGGATGATAAAGATGAACATGACACCATCACATCCTCACTTGCACACACATGTGGGCCAGACATAATAGATAACACAGAAAAAGGTGAAACCTCACAGGAAAATGAGTCTCCTCGCTATGACTTTCAGACAGGTAACACTGAGAAGGACTTGGCAGCTCAGTCCTCTTCTACAGATGCAAAATCTCAGCCTGTGAATACTGAACAGGAAATAGATTCAACTGATCAACCCGATGGACTCAAAGCTGACAATGGGACAGCTACCACACAGGAGAACACAACGGATCCAGTCAACTTGAAACCAAGTTGTATTTCATGTTGTGAATCAGGTAGTGTGTCCAGAGACAAAGACTTGTTTTATATAGACTTTGATCAAAATCTTCCCGCAGATGATGTAATCGGGGACCCTATCGAACCCATGGATCTGTTCTACCCTGACAAAGAGGAGTCCATGTTTACAGAGCCACCTGACACTGAAATGCAGAGTTGGCCTTCTGTTTTGAGTGTCTCTGCTCTCCAGCCGGCACCAGCTTCAATGACTGTGTCAGATGAGAAAGAACTCAACCTGCTGGGTGAAGACCTCAGGAATGGAGTGGATTCGATACAAGAGAATAAGATGGTAAGTGTGAGTTTATTAACCTGCACAATAAGACCCTTTCAGTTTCAAATGAGTTTGTGATTTTAAACAATTTAAAGTGTAGGTGTTTATTGGCCACTTTTGTCACTACATGAAAAGTGGGATTTCAGCCCCATCTACACTACTGCTCTTTAGTTTAAAAACAGAGAATTTAAACAAATACAATTCCCGTCCAGTGTTTTAGCTGTGTATCATAGTTGATCTCCATCTATACTAAAGAGACTGAAAACACACATCTAGTGGCTGTTCACGTACACTGGGCATGCGCATGTAAACATGAAGCAGATGGTCTACTCTGTAGTTACAGAAGATTTGGTGAAAGAATAAAGTACTACAGATAAACAACCACACCGGCTGTGGCGGCGGAAAACAGACTGGAAGTTGTAAATACTGCGACATGCACAGTACAAGTGTAGGCTGTAAGTGTTACTTGCACAGTACAAAATACTTTGATAAAAATACCCTGTCAAAAACTCTGTCAGTAGCATTGTGTGTCTACTTTGCATGACTTATGAGACCCAATCAAGGAGTCAAATGTAAGCATCTGCGTCATCGTTTCTAAGGTTTCCGTTTTTTGCCCGTCTTCACTAAAACGATCTCCAGAGTTTCAAAACGAAAAATAGAGTCGGCAGTGTTTTCAAACCAGCTCTGTGGGTCGGGGGGCTGATAACCCGTGTTAGATCAATGGATTAAATCAGAGACAGGAAGTCTGCTGAGTTTGATTTGTCTAAGTCACTGAGGACAAGTAACGGACAGTCATCCAAAGAAGGTTAAAGTCAAGGGCAACTGGACTTGCTTGAAGATACTAGAGGATTTTTCGTCCCTTATCAAAGGGCTTCTTCAGTTCTGACTGGCTGGTAGGGAAACTAAGCTATTTAACCTCTGTGGGGTTGTTTGCCGTGATCGTGGATACCTCTGGTTTGTTACTGTTCCTGGCTGTTGTAACGACAGTCGTCATGGTCGTTAGGACAACCTGAGGCCAAGACTGAACGACCATGGTTGGCATGCATGAATGCACGATAATAATGGCACTATTTATGTCTTGCGTCGACCCACAGCTGACCAACATGTTTTCGTTGTTACTAAACAATGACAATAAAGTTCTACTCTATCTTCACCTGAGGCCAAGAGGAAAATCTTGTTCAGTTTCCTGGGAAGTGATGAAAGGACTGCATTGTGGGAGATAAGTGGTGGTGCAGACCCCCTCCTCTGTTCAGCAACGGCTTCTCAGCCCGGGTGTAGATGGCTTCCTTGAAATCTCTTTCAAACCATCAATCTTCTCTTTCTAAAATGTCCACCTGGTGGTCCTCAAACGAGTTTTGACCTGAGGAGTTGGCCCTTCTGTGTTGAGCCATGCGTTTGTGAAGAGGTTGTTTAGTTTCCCCAATGTACAGTTCTGTGCATTTCTCACTGCACTGGACCGCATACGCTAGATTGCTTTTCTTGTGCTTGGGTGTGCGGTGTTTGGGGTGGACCAGTATCTGTCTCAGTGTGTTCTTGGGACAGTCACGTTCTGGGACTGAAGACAACAGTGTGTCTAGCCCGTCCACAAAGTTACTCTCTTGTCCTGGTGGACAGTATATGACACAGAGACCTTTACTGGAGCGGACACCACGACAGCATGATATTCGAAGGAGGCATATTGATTCGGGGGTAGCAGCTGTGTGAATTTCCATTTGTTTGAAATTAAAAGCCCAGTCCCACCCCCCCTCCCAGATGGTCAGGGGGTGTGGGTGAGAGAGTAATTGGTGGACAGCACAGCAGGGGTAGCAGAGTTTCCTAGTTTGATCCAGGTCTCAGTAAGTGCCACTATCTGCATGAGCAGTGACAAAGTCAGCTTTGTTACCTGCAGACTGGCAGTTCCATGACCCAGCAGAGAAGTAAACAGATGTGGGTGGTGTCTGTTTTAAAGGCTTGAGGAGTGTCTTATTTCTGTGC
>JAPMOB010236410.1:0-22237 GCA_029875015.1 Lepomis gibbosus
GACACAGAGCTCTGTGAACAGCCAGCCTCTTTAGCAATGACCTTTTGTCTCTTGCCCTCCTTGTGCAAGGTGTCAATGGTTGTCTTTTGGACAGCTGTCAAGTCAGCAGTCTTCTCCATGATTGTGTAGCCTCAAGAACTGGACTGAGAGACCATATGAAGGCCTTTGCAGGTGTTTTGAGTCAATTAGCTAATTAGAGTGTGGCACCAGGTGTCTTCAATATTGAACCTTTTCACAATATTCTAATTTTCAGATATACTGAATTTGGGATTTTCATTAGTTGTCAGTTTTAATACTCACAATTAAATGAAATAAACATTTCAAATATATCAGTCTGTGTGGAATGACTGTATACATTATACAAGTTTCACTTTTTGAATGGAATTACTGAAATAAATCAACTTTTTGATGATATTCTAATTATATGATCAGCACCTGTATATACACACACACACACACACACACACACACACAGAAAAATGTAAGGAAGAATTAAAAGAAAAATCTGATACACAGACGGCACCAAAGTGAGACCCCTGACAGATTCTGACAGTAGAGCAGCACAGATGAACCGGTACCTTTAACAAAAATCCCCACAAGTATTATAGAAATTAATAGTAATATATATATATATATATATATATATAAATAAAAATAACAGTACAAACAGTCCAACATCCATACGTGACGACGAAGTGAATTCTTCTTCACGAATAGAAACTGAAAAACACAAAGAAGAAAAAAGCAAAAATCTGTCATTACCGTACATACAACTATACCTGAACAAACTTATGAAACACAAAAGTGTGTGAAACAATGTTTAGTTAGTCCAAAATGAATCTTGTAAATGACTTCATGTTTAGTTTTGTTTAGAGTTTTCCTATAGTCCTAACCCACTCTGATTTATCAATGTATGAAGGCCATCCGCCACCTGAATAAACAATATCCATCTGTTCAGTAGAAGGGATTGGATTATTGTCCTCGGATCTATCCTGGGAGGAAAATTTGAGGATGTGACGACATTGCTCAAGGTATACAGTATCACTTGAATGAATGCCACCCATATCAATAATTCAACCTAAGTCCTAAAGGGAACCAGGGTTTATTTCTTTCATCAACAAAAGCATGAACAAAAGGAAAGCAAACAAAAGTATGAGATGCTAATTACATCGATATATCTTGTCAATCAAAATAAATGGAGCCCAAAATGTAGGCCAGTCTCTTCATGTGATAATGAAGTATGTTATCCATGTTTGACAGAAGATATCGTCATTTACTGGCCCGTCTATCATTTATGCTGACATGTCAAAAGGACACTGCTTGTGATCTCATGTGTCACGTTATCCTATAAAAGTTTCCTCATCTATCGTGGCTGGTGACGTTAAATATAAATTGTCTGTGATGAAGTAATGAGAGTGGAACTGACCTGGCCAGTCGGGCTAAAGTGCTGAAAGCCAGAACTCCGTCTAAGCCATAAACTATGAGTAAGACACTGCTGATGATTACATCTGCCCCCATCACATAAGTCTGCCACACCAGGAAGTAGACTGTCAGCAAGATATTTGCCCCCAACACAATGAGGTTGGCCAGGATATAGTTTGCACTCTCCGTCAGGTTGCCCTTCACTCCTGCAGACATGGGTCAGACACACAGGGTCAAAGATGGTGAAGGAGGGTTGTTAGTTACTGTTCTGCTGTTACATAACAGAAGGCCTGCCTTAAACAGAGTTCATGCAGTTTGAAAAATATGGGCATTTACTGGGCAGGGAGGGTCAAACTACATGAAATGTTGAATCCAGTGTTTTTAGAACTTGATCCATATTAGAGATTCCAATCAGGATGTCTCATACTCTTTCACTTCAGTTTTGATCCTTCTGTCTCTTTATGAGGGACAAAACTAAATCCCCTTTAATTATAATAACTGCACTCTGTGCACTAGGCCAGTGGTTCTCAAAGTTTTTCACGTCAAGGATCCCTTATTTTGTCCCAGTGTCATCCCTCTTATAGGATTTTTGCTTTTAAATGATTTATTACCTAATGTGTATGAAACCCATGACCAAAATATCATCCATTCTGTTATTGTGTTACTTATGAATGGAAACAGGGTTCATTTTGCTATATAAAAAGAGGAAGTTGTAACCTAAAACTTGAAATGATAAGAATTAGGAAATAACAAAATTATAAACACAACACCATTGTTTTTGCACCCATTCATCATGAGCTGAACTCACAGATCTAAGACTTTCTCTGTGTACACAAAAGGCCTATTTCTCTCAAATATTGTTCACAAATCCTTCAAAATCTGCATTAGTGAGCACTTCTCCTTTGCAAAAATAATCCATCCACCTCACAGGTGTGGCATATGAAGATGCTGATCAGACAGCATGGGTATTGCACAGGTGTGCCTTAGGATGGCCACAATAAAAGGCCACTCAAAAAGGCGAAGTGCCCACTAACACAGATTTTAACAGATCTGTGAACAATATTTGAGAGAAATAGGCCTTTTGTGTACATAGAGAAAGTCTTAGATCTTTGAGTTCAGCTCATGATGAATGGGGGCAAAAACAAAAGTGTTGAATTTATAATTTTGTTCAGTGTAGATACGAGCGTGTCTGATCTGCTAGCAGTTTTGCTCCAGAAAAGATTCACCACTGCACTAGGCATTGTCATGGAAGATTTTCATTCATGTAATTTACATTACTGCCAGCCTCTTTCCTAAGCTGAGCAGCATATGTGTTTTTGCCACCCTACAGGAATGTATTGAAATCTGTAAGACAAACAATAAATAATAATGATGTTTGTAGGAAATTATTTGACTGCATTAAAGAGTTGCTCTCCGATTAAGACTCAATCAGAACAAATTTGAAAGCTGCTGGGATGTATGGAAGTATGTCACTCCATTTGAGAACTAAGTAAACTACAAAAGCTACTAGAATTTCCATTGGACCTTTAGCTACTAATTAGTGTTATAAGGGGTTTGGTTATTTATTTTATAAGTAAAGAAGTAAGGAAGAAACACTGGATATACATAAGAAACACCACCTTTATATATTGTCTTGTATCTGTCCCCAAGTATCATGTCACTTAATTTCACTTAATATCACTTATTTTTTTTATATGCAATATGAAAATAGAAAATGAATATTTACATATATGTATTGACATACACGGTAAATAATAGTGGCCTGGAAAGTTTAAAAAAATACAATCAAGCATACAGTTCACCAATTATACAGTCTATGTAATCAACCTAAAAAACTATGCTAGATGCTTTGGGAAATGAATGGTAGCCTAAGCAATAATGCATAATTATGAAATCAATACAAGAATTATTATGCAGAGACTCACCACAGAAGAAATGGAAGAACTCCAGAGCAGCCAGGAGGAACAGCAGACTAACATCACAGACCAGAGCATCAACAGGATAAGACAGGATCAAGCCTGAAAGCAACAGACACATTCATGGCTCTCTGCAGGTACAAAAACACATGTGAACCTGGGACCGTGTAAGGTGTTGAGCACTCACTCTTTCTGATGATCAAGCCAAGAGTGAACAGAAAATAAAAGACGAAGTAGGCCGTTGTCAGGTTCAGCAGCAGCTGGAAAGTTACAGAAGACAGCTGGGTGCCCAGTTAAGGTGATTTCATTCATCATCACACTGTCAGTGAGAGAGAAAGGCGTCTGTCCTTTTGGCAAGGCTTTCCTGTACTTAGCTGAATCAATGTTAAAGGATACTACTCCACTGGCTGATCTTCCTAGATGGAGACAAACAGAAACGCAATAAACCGAGCACATTTTCTTTAGGTCACTGAATTAACAAAGTGAACTAAAGTAGGAGTATACATGTCCGTTATCGTAAAGTTGATGTAACTAATAATATTTAATTAATATCATAGCGTGTCCATAGCAACGCATCCACCTACCTGGTCCAGGCATCGCCATTTTGATTATGTCGCCAGCTTGTTCATTAAAGATGAACGTCCCCGCCTGCTGGTTGGAAGATGAACTACTACCCCAGAGGTGTGTGGTTTTCTGGCCTTCAAACTTCAAGTTTAATCAACCTGTAGCAGTAGGAAGCTGTTTTCTGCAAGAAAGCTCTGACAGACCCCCAGTAAACTACCTGCTTTCCACCAAAACGCAGACAAAGCTAGCACAGTAAAGCAGTCACTAACAAACCAACATTACGCTTTAATTCTTTAATGAAATGTATGGGGTTGATTGTTGTTATGTTGTATGTATAATGCTTTGGCAATATTGTTTCACAGTCATGCCAATAAAGCTAATTGAATTTAAAGTTTTTTCAGGAGTTGGTGGAGACCAGAGCAAAAAGGAGCATCTTGACAGGTGAATGAAAATAAATGCTAATGTTTGTGTAAATAGGCTTACAAGTTTGACGACATGTTTTTTCACCTTGTTATGCGTCCCCCAAGTGGCTTAAAACATCCAACCTGAATTGGTGCAATAATACAGTATGCTATATATATATATATACACAACATTTAGGCTGAGTACTCCCTCCATAGTCCATCATTCTTGATATAACAGGACACCATTTGTCATAATTTAAGCTAGGCTACATATTTTTAATAATTACTTCTGCATTACACACAAACGGTTCTTTTTGATATTGCTTGAGTTACCTACATTTATTTCATAGAGAATGACTTTAACTGTACATAGGCCTACCTAACCTTAATCTACAAAATGTTGCCAACACGTTTATATCATGTAAGATTTTGTACAAGTCGACTACACACACACACGCACACACACACACACACACACACACACACACACACACACATCTCTCTCCGGAGATGCAGTTACAGAGCTATATGAGATAAGAAATATAGAATACCAAAATGAACTGCTTTAGCATAGCCAGCTGTTTCATTGTCCCCTGCAGCCTCTATCTGTTTCTCTTTCTTGCTTGTCCTCTGAAACAATCTGCATAGTGTGGCTGAAAGAACGGAGGCGTTGTTTGGGTTGAATGGAGGAAAAGCAGAGGGGTGGAGGGGTGGAGAGAGAGATGCTCCAGCTGTGGGGGAACAAGACAACACAACAGCATCTCACATGTGGGTGGGGGGTAGGGTGGCGGGGTGTCAAGGCTGTGGGGGCTGCACACAGTGGCATTGTTATAAAGGGGGGGGGGGGGTGGGATGCAGCTGATAAGGTTTCGAGAAATGGATCATTCCCTCAAATCCTCCCCTTGGGAAGCCTTGACACAAAACACTCCTGTTGGTGTATGGTTGTTTAAGATAGAGGAATTCAAAAGGCCCCACGCTATGGATCAAAGTTTCACAAATGTTTTGACGCATCTCAGGGAGAGAAAAAATATTTATTTTTACAGCCGTGAATCAGGTTAAAACTGAGCTTGACATCACGTAGTGACATTAGATCAAATGTGTTAGAATGCTTTTTTTACCAAGGCATCCTCAGGCGCAACCTAACTGCATGTAGTGTTTATAGTTTAAAGTGCTCTCATAAAGTTAAAGTCATGTTCATTTTATTTCTATTTCCCCCCCAAGTAACTACTGTCTAACTTTACAGCCTCAATTAGGATATAATAAAATGCTCAATATTCAAAAACCTAAGAGAAAAAATGGGAGAAATCTCCAGAGGAGCAACAGAATGTTCTTGAGAATGTCTCTCCATTCTCAAGAACGGAGAGACATGCACTAAGGTGTCTAGGCCAAATTTATGTATGAGTTTGTTTCAATTTGTACCCAGAAAGTGTATTTGAGCCCAAATTTTACTCTTTCAAAAAAGGAGTTTTGTTTTAGAGCATGTGTCAAGTGATGTATGAGTGATGATAACAAATGTATCCTGTTAAAACTTTCAAGAAAAATATCTTTATTTATTTCAAATATCAAGAATTATTTGAATTATGGGCGATATTATGGATTGCTGCTATTTTGTATTTGATTAATCTTATGAAATGTCAAAAGGTTACAACTTGCCAGAGCCCAAAACCATGATTTGTCCTTGCAATATAGTTCAAAACACAAAGATATTTAATTAACTAACATAGGCTTATGGCAAAGAAAAGCTGGAACCAGAAAAGTTCTTGTCTTTTGCTTGAAAGACTGAAATGATAAATTGATTAGCATATTAAAATAGTTGCCGATTAATTTTCTTGTAATGACCAACCAATCGACTAATATCTGCAGCTCTTTACACCAGGTCTTTATATAAGGTAAGGAATAGGCCTACTGTTAAACAAAAAAATGTAGGCTAATATAAAGGTAAACCAACTGTTGAGTTGCCTACTTTTTTATGTGTGCAGCAGTCTAGCGCACATCCCTCACCTGCCTCAGCTCCTCTCCTCCGACTCTCTGCTGCACACATCCTGTCTGAGAGGCAGAGGCAAAGGAGGAAGAGATTCAACAGGGGAACTTGGGAGTCAAATTTAGCCAACTTTTATCCACAAGCGTCTTTTAAAAACATATATTTTCCTATCGATTTTTCCATTAGGCTGATTAGAGGTATTTTTTCGCGAATGTAAACCGAGGCTTATTATGAAGCTTGTGGGAGCTGAAGTGAAGGTGCGCCTGAAGGAAAGTGTTTTAATGTTGGCACCTTAATTAAAAAAAGACTATAGTTTTGAAGTTATAGCCTGTAGCCTACCGTATAGCGTCACTGGAGGCGTTTGGCTCAGGCACGTCAATCCAGTGCCAAGTAGCCGAACAGGAGAGAGAAGTCCTCCGCGTGAAGCATCGGATTTATGAGAACTAAAACTCCAAGAAGTAGGCTAACTAAGAAGATCATCTGGACTCCGTGATGTACATGTGAAAGTTTCCCCGATCCGAATCGATTTTGTTCGGACAAGGGGAGACTTTAATGGATTTTTTATGTGGGACCCGCTAGGATGGAGGTGGTAGGTGAAACAGAAGCGTTACAGAGATTTTTTGAAGGTAAGATTTCTTGATTATTATAGGTATGTAGGCTATTAAAACTCATTGTACAGAAACTTCATAGTGGACTACAAAAGGTGTGATTTTTGTTACTTTTAAAACCCTTGACTTCTGAAGAATTTGTTTTAGTGAAGAAGTTTAAAAAATGCGTTTAAGTGTCTGTCAACTCTTGTCAATTCTAGTTTTACCTGGAGTATTGCATGTACAAAAAACCTGGTTTATTATAATGCACCACCACACATGGCAGGTGGTTGACATCACATTAATAATAACTATAGTCTTATTAGCCTAGTGATCTTATATGACGTTTAGGTGAATGTTTCCCAAACTGTTCAGTCTGTTTTCACCCAAAAAGTTTGTTGTTGGCTGTTCATCTTAAAAACTAAAAATGCAAGAAGGGAAACGGTGCATGGAGCAAAAGTGCTGGTGATGGGTAACAGATCAAGTTAAACTGGGAATCCTAAGAAAAAGCAGAGGTGGAGCAGGGTGGGGTTGAGGGTTGAAAGGGTCTAGGAATTCAAGTCAAGATAAATGGTGTGTTTTGCAAGGATACTGTGGCACAATGTGTGTGTTAGAGACAGACATGAGCAATGTGATTTCAGCCAGTGATGTAGTGTTGATCATCATAAGGCAAACAACCATTAATAAACCAAAATCAGTTCAGATAAGTGGCAATTTATGTTTACCCCATATTATTTTCATGATAAAGATACAATATTATATATTATTATTTTTAAAAATGAAGATAATTGTTATACTTTTTCCACAGTTTGTTGGTTTCTCCTGTATGTGAGTTGTGTGTGTGTTGACTTCCACACTGAATCATATTCAATTAATTGCTCACAACTTAAAAATATTGACTTATATATGACTTTGTTAACTGTAATCTAATAATCCTGCTGTAAATTTTATATATGACAGGAAAGACCCACATTTTGTCACATTTGTCTGAAGAATTTTTCACTACGTGCGCTTTGTGATTTGCAGCTTGCCACAAAATTCATGTCTTAGGCCTACTAATAGTTTTTTTTTTAAACTAAATGTCAAATAATACAGGAGACTTCAAGTGCACATAAAAACACATAGTGTGGTTCATGTATAATAAGTTATCTGTAGAGAGACTTAACACTTGATTATAGTATACACAGAGTGTTGACTTAAATATACACAGCCATCTATGACTGTCAGAGGTTCCTTGCCATTCTGACAGGAATTTAGTGTGTTTACATTCTTGCTTTGGGAGTAAGAGAGATGTTCTTACTCTGGCTTTATTTCAGCCACTTTTGCTTGAACTAAAATGTCAACTTGTCCATGAGAAGTATAGAGTGGGTGCCGCCTTTGATGCTTATTTTCTATTTAACTTTATCTCAACTGACCCTAGTGATATAGAAACCCTAACTGTATCCCTATCATATCTTGGAAATTAGGGCTTTAGGGCAATCAACCTTGAGTTTAAATTGGTGGAAGAAAGTTATATAAATAGGCCTTAATTTTTTATATATTTGATAATTAGTCAATTAATGTCCTTGATCATCTTCGCCTTTACCTGAAAGAGACACATGCTCAACCAGAAGCACACAAACACAGCACTATAATGGATTTCGACACTGATAAACTGTGTTTTAATCGGATTAGTGAAATATGTATACATTCACGCTAATGCACAGTGTACATTCCTGGCATAGCCTCACTGGCTGTTAAAACACAATGAGGTGAGACTGGTGTTTCTCCTCGAGTATTTGGCCTTCCCCAGGCTCTCGCTCTCTCGGACTCCATTAGAGTGACAGTGAGCAGACAGGGTGAGGAGGTGAGATAGTGCAGACTCAGGGTGGAGAAAGGCTGGCCTGTTGAGAGAAACCAAGCTAAACCACCAACCCCCCCAAAACTTGACCTTCTCCTCTCTGACTCACTTAGACAACAAACAGTCGCTTGCACACTCACAGAGCATGATGAACATACAAAGGATCATGACATTTATTGCTGTTGTGTTGTGTTAGATCATGTAATGCCCCATCCTAAGTCAACCAAACACTTGATTAAATGATAATCAACACTGACTGTGTTGTGGATAGTGTTTTGGAGATTACTAACAAGAAATGGCTATGCAGATGAAAAGTTTTTGCCACTGCAACAAACTAGAACGAGAGTCTACAGCCACTGTTGCAGCTCTTTAAGGCTGTACGTAGGCTTTAAGGTAAACAGGCTACTGACGTCAGAGATAGGGCTGCAACTAACAATTATTTTCATTCATCAAATTAATCTGCCAATATTTTTCTCATTTAATTGCTTGGTCTATAAAATATCATAAAAAAATATTTCTTAAATTACACCTTATAACAATATCCAGTTTACAGCCACCTAAGACAAAGAAAACCATCACATCCTCAGAACTGAGAAGCTGGAACAGATGTATGTTTGGAAATTTTGTTACAAAACAATGACTCATTAAAATAGTTACAGATGCATTTCCATATCAATCGACTAATTAAACTTCACCTTTTAGGTTTAGCTTGAGGGAATATCATTAATGTCATTATAATTGCATTTGTTTTGTAGGTATTTGGTTATAAACCAAAGAATTGGACAAAGTGTTGACCTTGTGGTGCTGTTAGATGTCAGAGGATCACCAGCTGTTATAATTCATCCTGAGATGGGCATGAATGTCTGCTCCAAAATTCATGTCAATCCATTCAGTAGCTTCTGAGAAATTTTGCTAATGACAGTGGCACTTGATGGAAACATAGGGGAAACGCAAATGTAAGTAGTTGGACTCATCCTCTGGGGACCATGAATGTCTGTGCCAAATGTCATGGCAATCCACCCAATAGCTGTCAAGATATTCCAGAAGAAGAAAAATGTACGGAAGCACACAGAACGATTTGCATCCTTTAATAATGCAAACAGACTTTTCAGCTCTACTCTTGTCTTCATCACAGGCAAAATGGATGAAAGACATAAAGCAAACACATACCTAGAACAGGTGTACAATTGTCATTTGATAAATGGTTGAAGAGGATTTCAAATCTATTGGATGGATCTAAGGGTGGGGTTGAGCAGAAAAACCTGGCTGCTAATGTGGCTAACAAACCCTTCACTTTGAAATTACCTCATTCAGGTGGATGATTGTTTTTTATTGCTGTATGTGTCAGAAATAAAAACTGAGCATATTCACCCCCTAACCATCGGAGTCAGAAGATGAATTAGTCAGATTCATGATCATCTTGCCTTTAAAAGATGAACAACTCATAACCAGTGTTACTATGTCGAAATTCCTATTAAGTTCCTATTCCTATTAAGTGTACTCCCACGGTAGTTGTGAGTCATGGATGCGAAGGCTGTCATCCATCTTGGAAAACCTGTGTGAAACAAGTTTGGATGTTTCGGCTGATTTATAGGGTTAGCAGTGAATTACAGTCAGAGGAATGTATTGTTTTTGAGCAGCGAGGCTTACAGTACTTACGTGTAGGTTTTATTTTTCATTGTTGTGGCTCACTCCCATCCATGCTGACTACCAGTAATCCTCAGTGAATGTTGTTTGGGGTTGAACCACACTTCATTAAATTAATTCACTTTTTGTATTTGTGTGTGTGATAACTTAGAGGCTGGTGTGCAGCGTGGAATGTGTGTCTGCATCCTGAGTGTCATCCTATATTATAATAGTCATTGCCACAGATATAACCAAAGCATGTCCATCATGACGGTCTGAAGTACAGCAGTTAAAAACAAAAAGGGTTTTATTCATCTATTTGGCATGAGCCTATTCTCTTGACTGACGATTCTGAATTCTAATAATCTGATTTTACCTCTCCTTCTTTTACATTTTGCTCTTCTTTTTATTCTTCCTCATTACCTTCCTCATCTTTTTCTTCCTCGATATCTTCTTCATCTTCTTTCATTGTCTCTCTCTTGCCATGCTCTGTAATTTTGTCTAGCCCTCAAACTCGCCCTCACATTTGCAGTGTTTCGTTTTTTTTCCATCCTCGCTCCATGTGCAGGTCCCAGCCTTGTTACTCCTGTAATCTCCTGAGCCAGGTCCGCCGGTACGACCAGTGCTTGTGTGCGACAAGGGCTGTGTGTGGTAGCCTGGTACAGCCCTTTCTCATGACTGAGGAATAATCCTCATTATAACACTCTCCGAGCCGTTCTCACAAAGACGCACACAATATGCTTTTGCACATAGGCATGCACACTAAGACACACACACACACACACACAAATTTGTTACCCTGATCTGCGTCTCTCAGGTCTGAAGAAGAAAGTCTTTCAGCCCGAGTAGAGAAACATGTGAAAAATAGAGAGGAATTGTTCTTCTCATCTTCTGTTTCAGGTGCTTTCATCTCAAGGACATCAACATGCTTTGGCTACGCGCAGGTACTCTGACGCTCTGTCCGCTCTGCTTCTCTGTAAATGTGATTTATTAGTCCCGACCTGAAGAGAGACTTTCTGTTCGTATTCAACTTGTAATTAATATATGTGTCATAGTAATGCTCTTCACTCTTTCACTAATGAGAAGGTCTATAACTCTCGGGCTATTTGGCAGAGCTGTCTAACACTTTCTAGTGTAGACTTGACACATTTCCTTTCATCTACTGTTTGTGTCTGTATATGTATGTGTGTTAAATTGTACCTTGTAGGCACAATCCCTGTATTCCTAGACTGTGCAGCATCTTGAAGGACAGCTGAGAGATTGCTGAGCTTGTATGCTTTTGATTATGTTGACATTACTGAGATCCGTCTGGTTGTTTTAGTTTGTGTCCAGACCAAACTGTCACTGGGAAAAACAGATATATAGAGAATGTCCTTAAAGTTAGGCTTATTTGAAAATTATCTCCAAAAGTGCATGGACATATGTGACATAAAGTAATGGAACATGTTAGACTGTAGTCAACTTACTGTTATAGAATACATTGAATGATTCTGCAAACATCAGTTTGTTGCGAAACTTTTTAAATGTTGGTTCAGCATGTAATTTGATGTTAAATGGCTTTAAAAGTGTATTCACTGTCTGTATAATATGCGTGTAAATGTGTTGTGGATGTTCATTATGGTAACTGTTTCATAATCAGGTGGACTTTGTTCCTCCTCTAATAGTGTTTAATTATTAACACACACATGTGAGAGCATACAAATCCCATTTGGAGGCAGAAATCTGTGACAAATGCAACTTAAAAAGTTCATTCAAAGTTGTTTTCCTGCCTGTCCCTGCATGTTTAAGGGTGTTTAAAATACTTAAAAGTAGTTTATACACCACTAAAAGATTTAATTACATTATATACTATCATGTTAAAAAAAGTGCATAAAGAAAAGGAAAAGCTGTAATTGACTGATATAAGTCAAACCATGTTTAATGGGCACTCACACACTCGGTCCTCTGTTTGTGTTCATTTTAGATTATTACTCTGCTGACAACCCAGGCATTGAAATGGTGGCATAACACACACACACAAACAAACATACACACGCGCACACACACACACACACACACACACACACACACACACACACACATACACACACTCTCTTCTCAGCCCCTAATCTCTCAAAAGGCCAGTCTGTATCGAAGTTGGACTGACAATCATTTCACTGTTCCTTGTTGAACACAGCTGGACAGAGAAAACATGGAGGGCAAATCAATGTACACATCCAGTTCACAGCAATTTAAACTTAACTGATTCAGTGATTTGGAGGTTACAGTTACTTAATTTATGCTTCAATTCATGAATAGCGTTTATTGTAAGCAGTATCGATAACTTAGCTTTGATCATTACAAATGTGGCATGGCACACTGTAAAGGCAAAAACTTGTTTGCTGTTACAAATACGCAGTTTATTTTGTTGTAACATGTCTGAACAGCGCACCTCTTGCTCCTGTGATTTTGTTTCACCAATGAATCCTTCCACCATGTAGTGTGACATTCAGTACATTGACTATATTAACTGTACATTATTTATCTTCCACTAACCTTCTATTAATATTAACTTCCCTCCACACAGTTTATCAGTTAAGTAGTTTTCAGTAAAATACACTAAATGAAATAGAAACAGCAGCAGGCCTATACATCTGGGTACTAGCAGGTGGATTGATGAGTGGACTCTATTACTATATTAAGATTACCATTCATTTTTGTGCTTCAGTGTTCAGATACAATATGTTTTAATCTGTTTGCAAAAATTGTAAATTTTACAGTTGTTCCACTGCAAAACCTTTAAGATAAATATATAAAAGTATGACATGAGAATCTGAAATGTTTATTTTCTCATACCCCAATCTTTTAAAGGAAACACAACTAATTAAAAGCAGCTATAATTAATATTTTTATTTTAAATTAATAAAAAATGCATGACAATGTGAAAGGGGTCACTAGGAGTGATGAAACCACAGAGAATTATCACCTGGATATGCAGCTCCCCTCAGCTTTACAGAGTTTATAGTCAGTTTCAGCTCATTGTTTAACTGTCCGGCCATAACTTTACTGTTTTGGTCCACTCATACCGCTCTCAAAGTCTCATTTTTGGTTACTGCAGGCAGCAATTTACAGCAAAAAAGTTCTGATTAATCTACTATGCACTTACCTGCTCAGACAGCGGGCACAGATAATGACTAGCTGCTGAACACAGTGGAGCATTTAGCAGCTAGAGAGCCAGAGATTTACTTCAAGAGCTGGTGGAGACCATAAACAGAGCTAAAAGAGACAGAGTGACTTATACTGGCCAGGAGCACAACTCCAATGAATGATAATGTTGCTCTGTAACTGCTGGATGTGCAAACAAGAAACTATTTGTTAACAAGTTTGTCAAATTAAATGGTGTCATATGTCAGTATGAATATGTGTCAAATATGTCAATTTGCTCTACTGCATAATTTATTGCAGGTTAAAGCAATTTAAATATTTTTGAATGTCATGTTATTTCTAGTAGTACACTCAAGTCAAGTCAAGTAAATATATTATACTGCCCACAATCATAAATCATAAATTTGCCTTAATTTCAGCCTGACAGTGGGCAGCTGTTTAACAGAATGTGTTTCCAAGTATAGTTCTGTCTTTACTATATTTTTTAATTTATACCTGCACCTACAGCACATTTTTATCCCATGGATATTCCTGAGTGAAAGGGCATGTAGCACACACTGCGCTCGGGCTTGGACTTCTGTTGGACACAAAGATGTCTTGATTATAGCCACTTTTCATATTCTGTCCTTGGTTCTTCTTATAGTTTTTTTCATTGCCATTACATCAGTGGACATCAAACTTGTATTTTGTCTTTCTTGCCCCCACTCTCCTCAGCCTCCATTTATCTACCCTCCCCTCTCACTCCATCTCTCTATTTTTCGTTATCAGGCCTGCCAGCTTAAATTTACTGCCTCTTTGGGTGGGGTGCACATCTGGATCTTATTTCAGGGGAACCATCCTGCTTTTCTCCCTTTGCACTGGCACGTATTAAGAGACATTAACCAAATGTTTCTCTCCAGCAAAGAAAGCCAGCCAGTATAAACATGCCAGCATTCTCTAAAAATGTGGTAACATGAGGATTTATAATGTTAAATAACAGAATTTGGGGTGTTTGATTGATTTGTCGGAGTGGTTTGGTTTGTGAGTTTAATTATTGAAGGTCGTAAGATGTTGCTGCAGCTTATGCTGCTAAAACTGTCAAGCCTGTTTTTGGATGGGACGAAGTGCATACTATTCACAAGAGAAAATGGTCTATTAAATCAGTTCTGGAGAATGGTAGCAATGCATGAAGAGGGTTCGAAGAGAAACTGTGACACTAATACTAATAAGTGACATTTCTGTTCTGGGATTTAGATGAAGAGTGAAGTGTTAGTGGAAGACAAAAAAAGAGGGGAATGGAGATTTTTTCCAATGCTAACACAAAAATTCCTTGCATTCCCAACTGAGTAGCTGCTTAATCTATCAGAGAAAAAGTGAGTGAGTGAGTGTGTTTGTATGTGTGTGTGTGTGTGTGTGTGTGTGTGTGTGTGTTTGTGTGTGTGTGTAAGAGAGACAGAAGGAGAAAGACAGGGGTTGCCTTCCCACCCACTCTATACCAAGTCCATACCCTCTGCTTCACCCCTCTGTCCTGCTCCCCTCCTCTTCTCCTACTCTGTTTCAAGCATCTGCAGTTTAGGACAACTAGTGACAGCTTTAAAGAAAAGTCATCACTTTCTCTCATGTAGCGTTTGAGTTGGTTGCTCTGTGTTCTATAAGGAAAGGCCGGTTTATATAACGTGACTTATTCTCTTTTAAATATATGCATAAGCAAGAGCTTGTTCTACGTCTTGGTGTTTTAAAGATTAAGTGGGGTCATGTGTTTGGGATTTGTGAGGCTTTGGCTATCAAAGGGTGAAAACGACCCTGGGGTGAAGTGTGGTGGAGCACTAGAGAATTCTAAAATTACTATAAATTTACACATATGCTATATCATTCAATACAAAAATTATTCAAAATCATGCCACACAACATGAGAAGAAGGAACCTTTTAGATTTAATTCACAAGATGTGAATTGTTGTGAACAAAGATATAGGGGACAACCCAATGTAATTTTAGTTTTGTGCTAAACTAAACTTTTAGTAATAACTATGACTGTGATAATTGTTGTAATGGAGAAAAGGCAGCTGAGGTACAAAATAATAACCATCAACTGGAGTTATTCTAGTGTATATATGTTACTAGTCAGAGGCACTGAATCATCAGTCTGTGATTTGTAAAGTTGACTACTTACACATAATTATACTGTTGGTCTCTCCTGTCAGAGCTCTTCTATTTACATATCTAGATCACATATTCAGCAAAAGATTGTGAAATGTCATGATATAAAAGCATTGATACAATGTTATTAAGTTCTTTGGAGTATGCAGTAAAAAGTTATGAATAATAAACAAACCGAGTTCATAATGAGATAAGTCTAACAGGGAATTGTTAAAACATAACCTTGGGTTGAAACTGGAGCTGTTGTGGCAGTGTTGCTGAAAGATTTTCCTCGCTAATTCCCAGATGCTCTCCATCTTCTCTTTGTGTTCCCCACCCTCCCTTCACCACAGGTCATGATATTAGCACTTCTCTGGAGCCAAACAACATCGACACCAGTATCCTGGAAGAGTACATCAGCAAGGAGGACGATAGCACTGACATGTCAGTAGGGACTCCAGACCAACACAGCAACGTCAAAACAACATGCACCAACCGAATCAGATCATGTCGTTACGAAGGAATTTGTTTTTTCTGATAAGGCTAATCCCTTTTTTTTCTCCCTTCCTCTTCTCCTTTCCCCCAGCTGTTTCTCAGAGGTCCACAGTGCTCCAGGACCAAATTACTCATCTCCCCAGGCAGGAGTGTCCACTGCTGGGGGGTTGGTGTGTGGTGTGAGCCCCCCTATTCCACTGCGCCAAGCTCCTCTACCTGGGCCCCCTAACTGTCAGAACGTCTACCCCCCAGGTCCATCCCTGGGCCTCCGACATAACTACCCCTGCCTGGGACAGCAGCAGCAACACCAGCAGCAACAACAGCAGGCTCACGTCAAGCCTGAGCACAGGGGCCACTACGCCCCAGGGTGAGCAAAATACCACGGAGGTAGATGGATACAAGAAGGAGAAAATATGGCATGAGTTGATACTTAGCAACGTTCAAGATGCTCCCGCAACTCATATTTTAAACATGAAATCAGACAGAAATTGCAGCAGATGACGCAGTATGTTTTTTTTTATTTAAAAAACAAAACAGCCAACGAAACCAGACACACACCCTACTACAGGTCCATTATGCAATCAATACCTGATTAAGCTTCATTTGTACAAATAACACTAGATGGTCAGGAGGGAGAGGGAGGCTGATAACAGACAGAGAGAGAGAGTCAAATTACAAAAAAATCCTGACGCGCACAATCTTGTGTAAAGAACGTCTACACTTACTCTGATCCCTGAAATATAACAGCAGTTTTGAAAATAAGAAGAATACATGAGGAAGGGCTTGCCAACTTCAACCATGGTATTTCTTTAAGAATTTCTATTATTTGAAAGTCAAATAATACATTTTTTGTGAATAGGACATCTAATGCCTTCTGTTTTTTTAGGACACTACCTGAGTCTCCACCAGACTCCAGCTCAGAGCCGTACTCTCCTCAGCAGGTGAATGGTAAGTAACAAATATTTTTCCTTTTCCTGCAAAAATGTATAAGAATGAATGTGGGAGAAAGGGCACACACAAAAGAGACCATATAACAAAGAGAAAGTGTGCTGTAATCTGTAGACTGCACCCAGACACTGAGTCAGAGGAAGCCATGTATTCAAGGTGCATGAGGGTCACAGCCCTTCTACTTAACATGGTATCAGTTACTCATCACCTTATTGTATTTGGACAGAGCACAAAGACAAAAACATCTACTTCATGTGCAAACCAATCAATATTTTGTGGTACAGTGCTTATATGTCACTTATTAATCAACAGTTTGTCTAGAAAAATTATTTCATCAACTAAATTAAATGTGAACTCACTTATAAGCTTTCATTTCAAGTGTTTCCACAAAGAATGAAGCAGCATATGTTTGGCTTGTTTCAACGTACAAGTTGACCAACTACTGAAAGTCATTATACACTTCTTGCCACTCACACACCTGTGTTGGTCTTGCCCATTAGTGAAAAGGTGTGGAATATGGTTATCTGATTGGCATCCCTCCACTTCTCTAGTTTGAAACAATGGAAAGTACATTTAGTCAAGGTTGGAGTAGAATAAACTGCAGTTTCAAATACAGACAGGAGAAAATGTGGTTTTCTACCTGTGCTTAAAAGTATTTGCAAGGCAAAATCAGTGTGTGTATTAATGCAGATCTCCATCTCTGTTATATCTTTTAGATCCTCACATGATCAGGACCATGACACCAGAGAACATGTGTCACATGACTCCAACACCACCCCTCCCACCGCACGGGCACTATCCCAGCATGCATCGGGACATGTACCTTAAGCCTGAGCCCATGATATCACAGTATCCTATTGGGCCAGCCACAAGCAGTAGTGGAGACATGCAACAGACACAGATGCTCCATCAGCTACTGCAGCATCCGCAGGGGCAGGAGTGAGTAATGAAGATTGGAAAGAAGGAGGGAGGGTTGTGCTGTCCAGCATGTATGGAACAGAGGGAATGATGGGAAGGAGTAGTAATGTGTTTCCATTTCCTCACACAGCAGCATCCCTGTTCACCAGGCCAAGAAGAGGAAGCACTCTGACTCTCCCAACAGCACCCTCAATACCCAAATCCTCACAGGTATCATCAAACAAGAACCAGGTAGGCAGGCATCTTTCTTCTCTTTCTCGCCTCCTCTACCTCACGCTCACCTGGGCCCCGTTCTTCGTACATGGATAACAGAGTTATCCAGATTTGAATGTTGACGAATTGACACAAATCTGGATTGTTTGGTTCTTCGAAGCTGGTATTAAATTCATCTGGAAGTCCTTAAGTCCAAACCTTCAACAGTGCAGGCTTATCTGCTGGATATTAGCTGGATCATGGCCGAGACCTTTTAGGCTGAACTTGATACATTAACTAATTTTCAAATGCAAATGCCTCACTTTCTTAGGTTTACAACAAAATAGTGCTGATAAAACACAATGTAAATTTAAAAAGAACCAAACCAAATGTAGCTTGAGATACTGTAAGCAAAAATAAATAAACCTGACTAAAATATTCTGACTGTTAAAAGCCCATTGGAGCCTGAACAGGCATTTCATTTGACATTAAACAGGAATTTGTCATTTTAACAATAAAACATGTTAAATGAAACTCAATTTGCTGAAAATTGTTCATGCAATTTTAGGAGATTTTTCTAAGGTTTATTTTGAATAGCAGGATTATAATTTTCACTTAAAAGTCTCTTGCAGATCTATCAGGAACCCTGACCAATCATAAACCCATTCACTTGTAATATCTAATGTAACGTGATGAAAGTGTGAACACAATGGACACATTGCAGAGCACAATGTAGGACAAGATGACACCGGTAACAATGCAAGGACCCAGAAAATGAGACTAATGTCCATGATTCTGTAGCTCCAGTGCATGTTTGGAATGATCCCTTACACACCTACCTCATTAAACTGCAATCAACTCTTTACTCATTTTGCCTTTATTTCAAAATTAAGAGCGCAATATTAACATTAACATTAACATTAAGTTAACTTCCATCCAGGTTCAACAAATCAGTCCACAAACTGCTGTCAAAGAACCAAATTAGCTGGATGAGAATAAACATGATTATTTTAGCCTGATAACAGCATGTTAGCCTGAATTAGCTAAGCCACATTTGAAGAACAGGGCCCTGCTTTTACCTACCCTTTGACTCTCAAACAGATACAGACTGTTACAGAACAGTTACGGACATTCTTAACAGTCTACTGTTTTGCTTTAATTTCTATTTTAATCTCTTTGTCACAGGCTTAATGCAGGATGCAGACAACACCTACTTGGACCCCAACTATCAGTGCATTAAGTGGCAACCTCACCAGCAGAACAAGTGGACACCACTATATGACGCAAACTGCAAAGAGCTGTGGGTGGAATTTATTTTGGCATATGTGAACATCTTGAAGTCTTTATTTGGGGGGGGTGTGGAAGCACTCTGTAGAGAGTCAAAAATGAAAGCAGTTATAATTGGTTAAATAAATAATTCAACAAAGTATACAGTGGGAGTGGCAAAGGAATAGCAGGGTTGCAGCGAGCTACAAATTCCTCAGAGGTGAGCTGTGCGGGGGAGTGCAAGGTTTCGGTTTAGAAAGACAACGTGAGGAGGGGGTAAAGGGAAAAATTTGTGTACACCTACTTGTGCTTTTGCAATGCCAAAATAGAAAGAAGTATAGATAGGGAGGAAGATTAAATGAACTCACAAGACCTTTCGGATATGTTATCAAAACCACCTGGTTGCCCATCACAACTTTTAGCACACCACACCTACATAAAGTATCAGGGTTTTTTAAATTATTTTAAATTAGATTAGATTAGATTCTGTCAACAAGTCAGTCCTCAGATTGATATAGTAATGGCACCAAACCTGAGCAGGGGCCTCCACGGGCCTATGCAGCAGTCTCTAACAATGAGGAGATGTTTATTTACACAAAAGTGTCTTTGGTTTCAGGTTAGCATCACAAGCGAATAATAGAGGTGCCAGGTTTAGCCGAATTACATATATTATTACGCTCCATCCGCATATGCATCTCGCTGAAGGCCTGAACATAAAAACATGTGAAAGCCCCCCTGTAAAAGAGTCAAGAGTCTCCCCCTGGTGATAAAATGGGCCAAGCTCTGCATTATGCTATACCAATACAAGCTTTCTATTCACATTATTCATACGTCACAATCTCTTTCCCTGCCTTTAGTCCGATGCCGACCTACCGTGTTGATGCTGACAAGGGCTTCAACTTCTCCTTAGCTGATGATGCTTTTGTTTGCCAGAAGAAAAACCATTTCCAGGTCACAGTATACATAGGCATGCTGGGAGACCCCAAGTACATCAAGACAAGTGATGGCCTGCAGCCCATTGACTGTTTCTATCTCAAACTCAACGGAGTAAAGGTGAGTGAAGGCAAAATATTAAACACGACATTAACTTGACAGATTATCATTACAGTGTATTTATTGTATATTTTACTTCTCTCTACATTGCTAGGTGGAGGCCATGAATCAGTCTATCAGTGTGGAGCAGTCACAGTCGGACCGCAGCAAGAGACCCTTTAAGCCAGTGCTGTGAGTCTGAACACTTTAAAGGATAGGCTCATGATTTTTGTCCTAAAACAATAGTAAGGTGCCCACATGTACATTTAAGCAGGTTTTTATGGCTGTAATGAGTCCTACTGTTCATACTGGGCATTAAAAGATTATATATTTAGAAGTTTATCTGAAGCTAATATCAGCTGCAGTGTCGGTTAGACAAATAAAGGGAGTTACAGTCCTTTTAAAATAAAATTCTCTCTTTTTGTTTTCATGGACATTGTTTCTGTGTTGTTTGTACTAAAAAGACAAAGGAAAATATCTACTTGATAAACTTTTTCCCCTGTCACTTACATTGACAGCACATTTGGAAGGGATTTAATGACCAGTATCAACAGAAGGAATGATTACAGCAAATAAAAAAACAGACATGTAAAAGACATTGTTTGAACATTGTGATTCTATCATTTAATTGAAGCGTACAGCTATAGAAGGAGTTTTTTTACATAATGTAGTTATGATTTTGTTTCTCCCAGGGTCACCCTGCCCTCAGAGCAGGTCACAAAGGTCACAGTGGGGCGGCTTCACTTCAGTGAGACCACTGCAAATAACATGAGGAAGAAGGGCAAACCAAACCCTGACCAGAGGTGAAAGACATGCCCTCATGTGTAAACATATGATTGAGTGATCCAGTACAACGCTCCAGTAGTCACATCTACTACTGATGTTTTTGTCCTCGCAGGTATTTCATGCTGGTGGTAGCGCTGCATGCTCAGTCCCACAGTCAGAGCTACACTGTGGCTGCTCAAGTGTCTGAGAGGATCATCGTCAGGGTAACGTCTGGCCATGTCTGTCTGCCTCCTACAACGATCATATCCCTTGTGAATGTGACACCTTTCAATTGGTCTACTGTATATACCTGAATCAAAATCACTGTGTAGATCTCAACATCTTCTCCATTGTCTGTCTTTCCATTCCCTTTGTCTGTGTGGCTGTGATCCCCAGCACACTTTATACACTCCAAAACACACAGTTTAAGAGAGTTCAAATAATGAAACAAAGTGTATTGTCACTGTAATGTAGAACCCATGTATCTTCAAAACATCAAGCTTGAATAGCATGTGAGCTCAGAAACAACCTTGTTTTCAGCTTTGTGCAATGCATTCTTAGATAATTCAACTCAGGTCTAATGTAAAATCAATCATTTTTGTTTTAGTCTTGTTTATAAGGAATAGTTCCACATGAATGGAAATATGCCCTTTTGCTTTCTTATCTTATATCTGTACGGTAAAATATGAATGTAAAACCAGGAGCCGGTTAGCTTAGCTTAGCATGAAGACTGGAAAAGGGGGAACAGCTAGTTTGTCTCAGTCCAAAAAAATTAAATCAATAAACTCTGCCTACCAGCACCTCTAAAACTCAACAATAAATTAAGTGTAAAAGCAACAAATGATGGTTGTTTTAACTTGGCAAGAACACAAATAATCATATTTTTTTTAAATGTAGAACTATTCCTTTAAACATATTGCAGTTATTTTCATCTTTTTTAGCATGTCTATCTATCTATCTATCTATCTATCTATCTATCTATCTATCTATCTATCTATCTATCTATCTATCTATCTATCTA
>JAPMOB010236412.1:0-11283 GCA_029875015.1 Lepomis gibbosus
GTTACATGCTGAACAAAGCTTCTTAAAACAGCAACCTAAGGTACTCCAGTACACCCCTCTGTACTGGCTCACACTTGGACCATTCCAGGTCTTCCCCCCTATAAATTACTCCACACTCCATCACTTCCTGTTTGCCACTTGAGAACAGGTGAATGAAAAAAACAAACATTTGGATGACCTTAAGTAAATCCAATAAGCTAAAATAAATGACTTGAAATAAACTGTGTATGTGTTGTATTTATGTAATCATGATGAATTCAACTCTCGACAAGTACTTAAATTACCTGAAATGAAATGACATGAAATGGCAAGCCATGTTTCCATTGATGCTAGCCCATATGCTAAAGGTAACGCTAATGCTAAAAGTCCTATGCTAATGCTTAGCTAAGGATAGCTTAGCATGCTAACACCAATGCTATCGCTGGCTTAACGACTCTAAACGTTCATAAAATATATACTTTGAATCATTTATCACAATTGATGTACCCTACAACAGATATTATAGCGTTTAAAAGCAGTTTTTGGAGATGCGTTTTAGGTAACGGAGGGAAAAAAAAGCAAGCTCATCAGACACTTCCTAAAAATAAACATTGTTCACGAGTCCCGCACCTCGAGGCGAGTCTGAAGTCTTTTTGAGGACGAGTCTGAAGTCACTGCGTGCGACTTAAATCGGACTGGAGTCCGAGTCTCAAACTCGAGTCCCCGTGTCTGAAATTACACTTTTTCAATGGACCCATTGTTAATATAGAAATGTTGATTAGTACAGCTTTAAGCGAGTTTTGAGAGAACATGCAGAAATTATACAAACATTGTCATAGAAACACAAGAGTAACAGCTACATATCACAGGGAATAATAACATGTGCATGATGTTTACAGGTAATAGTTTGTCTCTTCAACCAAAACTCTGCTGCCAACGTGAATGAGTAAGTTTGGGTCGTGATCTCAGCATGTGCTCTCGAACACAACACATTGTCCCAGGAACTCATATTTTCTGTGGACACGGTAAACACAAGGCTCGTATTACCAGCTATGCTCCCAGGCCCCCTCCACCACTCCCCACTTCTTTCTTCCAGACCCTGAATCCCTTCTTTCTTTTTCCTCTTTCTCCCCTCTTTACCACTATCGCTGTAAATTCACACATTCCTCTCTTTCTCACAGAGGTCAGAAACTCCTACACTTTCAAAACATTTTCCTCGACATGACCTCCTCCTTCCCTCTATGCACGCTCTTCTTACACCTCCATCTCCCTCTCTTTCCCCACACTTCACCCTGTTTTGCAACCCCATCTTACGTTTCTGTGTGTGTGTATATATATATATATACAGGCATGAACACATAACAGACCCACATGCCTCTGAATGAACATGTGCTCAGTCTCCCTCCGGCTTGGAAGACATGAAGATTTCTTGGAAAACAATGGGCGGTGACACATCCACGTCATTCCAGACATTCAACGTCACTGCTCTGCTCCTTATTTGGTGTTAATATTGGTGGCAAAGCAAGGGATCCGGTGCTGATATGTCTAAAAATATGCTAACCAAAACATTTTTCCATAGTATATGTACACTGACTGACATGTATCTTAGAAATTATTCAGTGCTTTTGATTTCAGAAATTGGTCTATGTAAAGGTCTCATATTGAAGAAGGTGAAATTTACATGTCCTTTTTGATTATAAAGCAGGCGTAGGTGCTCAATCCACAGAGAATAGCACACAGCCGTGTGTTTAAAAATGCCGCCAGGACTTCGACGTTGCAACGTCACAATTATGCAGTCACTGCCCTCAGCCATGTCATGCCGTAAACGTCCTATTGGCTGACTCATATGGAAGAGTGTGAATTGAGACGCAGCTCCATCAGGAGCAGAAACTTGAAAAAGAAAAGAAGACCAGGAAATATTTTCATTGATGTCAGCGAATAAAGGTGAGTTGAGTTGAGAAAGTCGTCTTTTGATGAGAGGGGCCTTTAAGAGACAGCAGCTGCTGCAACAAGTCCTCCAACCTAATTGAACAAAACAGGTTGTTTATCCATCCTCCCAAAACGGCACATTCAAACGTTTACCGTATCATTTACATTTATTCATTTAGCTGACGCTTTTATCCAAAGCAACTTACAAGTGCTGTGCGTGGCAGAGGTCGCACGCCTCTGGAGCAAGTAGGGGTTAAGTGTCTTGCTCAAGGACACAATGGTGAATGGGTCACAGTGGGGGATTGAATCCATGTCTCTCACACCAAAGGCAGGCATCTTAACCATTGCACCATTCCTACCCTCTATAAGTCACATGACATCAAACACGTGGTTAACATTGTAAAACGGTTGCAGTTTGGTTAGCAGGCCAGCATGCGTAGAAGAATAACATAGCCTCACATGCAGCACCCTCTAGTATAGAAGTAAAGAAGGAGCCACAAATGTTAGCTTGCTAACCCTCCCCATTTTCACAGGAGACGGCAACATTTCATTGCCCTCTCCTGGTTTCCTCCCGGAGTCACATTTCTCCCGAATTATGACAAATGTTCACTGTCCTTTCCACTGTTCCACTGTCCACTGTACTTTCTGTCCTTTTCATTACATTCATTACTGTCCAAGGCATATGCCTCACAGCTCTCTCTCTCTCTTCTATTTCCGCTCCTACAAGTAGCTTGTAAGTGGCTCAGAAGCTGGCTCATGATAAGGTGGATTTCAGGTGGAAGAAAGGACATTTGAGAGCAGATGATAGCAAGGTAGAGGAGAAAGAGAATCACATGTTTAATTATGGCTACATCATCCTACTTTGCTACGGTTGTACAGCCACTATAGGCCGCTGCCACAATAAACGTAAATATGGGTCGTAATAACGTGCTGCACAAACCACCACCTACAACGGCTTGTTTCAAACAGGTTGAACTGAGGGCCAGCACAAGGAGACAGTATAAGATAAAGAAGGATTCTTTTCATGCAAAGCTACTCTAGTGGAGTCCCAGGATAAAAATATACAGCTGGAAATGTGGGCAATATGTCTCCTTTTAGCATTAAGTCAAGGAAGTTACATGTTATTCCCTGTTCTGTGTTTACTACATAAGGAGATGTTTAGTGGGTTTTGATCTGTGCCGCTCAACACAAAGAGCTGTTTGCATGTTTAGTATTGAAACATGTTACACTGTGTTCTCTCTTAACATATGGGAACTTTTATTTTACTTTTACATAATGGTTACACCTCCTCCTCCACCTCTTTCTCCTCCTACCACTGTTGTCATTCACCCAAGTGCAGCCGGTTTTGACTTGTTCCCCTGGTGGTTTGGCTCATGCCAGCGTACGGAGCTTAGTCCTGAAACGCCTTTGTTCTCCTGGAATCACTCAAGCGTAATGTAATTATAAACAGACGTTTTTTTCACTTAGTATTTTTTCTGAGCAAATCAGCAACCTGTTTTTCAAGAACCTGAAAAGGTGCAGTTACTGTAACGAGAGAAAAAAATGTGATCATTCAACAATGTGCAGCAGGTTCGCCAACTAAATAGTTAAGGGCATGCAAAATACCTATAACAACATACCTTATCCCATTAAAACCTTCACAGTGTAACAATAGCTCTCACTCTTTCATCAACAATGATGATGGATAAGCAACACCTCCCTGATGAAATAAACAAGTAATTAACAGCTGTTTGCAACGTCTTTATCATCTAATTTCCCAAATCAATCACTGCATTAACGGCCTCTCGTTTCCTTTGTGTCTGTCTTTATCCCAATTCAACTGGTTTCTGTTCAGCTAAATAAGTAAATGGTATGTAACATTAAAACACCAACACATTAATAGAAAAAGCATTTGCATTAGAGACTGTTCAAAAATGATTATGGGGTCAGAAAATGGTGGTGGAGAGCAGGTGAAGGTATTTAAAATTTTATTTCTTGCCAGATTTTATTTAATTCTTCGCTTGTGAGATTAATTGTAAAAGTTGTATCTCTGTATCGGGGCGATCTGAACACGAAATCTCCATTTGTTGTTCCACAGTTAACCAAAACATTTTCAGCTAAATTTTTAAAAGTCAAACAGAGAGTCAAAAGAAAAGTGCCTGTTAGGTTCAGGCACAAAAACAACTTGGTTGGGTTCAGGAAACGTTGTTGTTTTGGTTGAAATTATGACTACTTACGAGGTTTAGACATCATGGTTACAATATTAGACACATGGTTAAGGTTAGGGGACAATCGAGATCATGATTAAATAACACTGGCTGTCACCTGGAAAGGAAAACAAAGCAGGGCCTTGTGTTTTTGATAAGTTAAATAACAGAATTAGCCCCACTCTCTGCACCAATGGTTTTCACACAGTATCTAAAGAGAAACAAAACATGATGAAAAGTAGTATCAGACCTGTAAAAGGAACATGATGAAAACACAAACATGAAGGGATACCAACCAGGATTAAAAATACTTTCAGCATTAATTGGAACTCTTGGATTTTGCCATTTTTGTTTGAGAAACTGAACACACTCATGACATTGTGGGATATGACCCATGCAAGCAAAAACACTTCTACACCAGACTTGTTGTTTTTAACACTTTAGTGTTAAAGGGAACACAAATGTGCCGACATGCTGAAAAGGAAGTGTCCTGTTTGAGGCCCATCCACAGCAGTCTGTTTTAGTTTACAGATGGAGAAATAAAATCTTTTTAGCTGCGTTTTAGAGTTCATCTCTGTCTACATTAAAACCACTGGATACTTCTTGTACACTGGGCATGCGCATGCCGGTGTAAACATGAAGCAGATGGTCTATTCCGTAGTTACAGAAGATTTGGCGAAAGAATGAAGAAGTGCAGACGAAGAATCAGACCAGATTTTTTTTGCATTTTCCAAATAACGTGCTGGGACTGTTACTGAATGTAACACAGGAGTTAAAAGCAGCTGTGGCAGCGGAAAACAGACTGGGAGTCCTCACAAAGTACATACAGCGACATGCACAGTACAAGCGTATAAGTGTGATTTACATGGTGCAGAATATTTTCATAAAATACCAAGTCAATAACTCTGTCAATAGAATCGTGCTTCTACTTTGCATGACTTATGAGACCCAATCAGAGATCCAAGTGTGAGCGTCTACGTCATAATTTATGATGAATAAGTCCTCTGTTTTTGCCTGTCTTCACTAAAACGCCCTCCAGAGTTTCAAAACAAAAAATGGGGTTGGTGTTTTGGTTGTTTCGGCCGTAGCAAAAGGTCTCCGTTTTAAAACAAAAACGCAACAGTGTTGCCGGGGCCTGAAAGTGTAAGCTGAGAGCAGAGGAGCTCAGCTCAGTGCATTAGTGAGATGAACCGTCATTGCTCTGGCCCACTTCCAGGTTCTGTACCTACATTTTATCAGAATAATTCTTCTCCCAGGTTTCTTCTGGTGTGTCATTTTTGTGGCAGTAATCTATCCTCTTTCATCTCTCTTTTAATTGGCTTCTGCTCCCTCTGACCAGAATGAATCTCTGATAGCTCAGGGCCATGAAAAATGTTTTATGACTTAATCTCAGATTCCATCACATGATCACCATGCAGAAATTACTTAGAAATAAAATTTCTGTTGTTTACTGTGGGTGAGAATAACAGCGTTAGCCCTCTGAACATCATAAACTTTAAGCAAGTTAGAATTGCAAAAAAAACTTTTTGCAGGAGGTAAAGCGGGTTCCCCGTGTCTTTGTTTAATTTGTGCAAAAAAACAAACTACAAAAACATAATTTTGGTGTTACGGGATGTTATGTGCTGGAGAATGACTGATGATTAAACTTGAAGGCTACACTTCTTTGTTTCATGAAATAAACAATTAGATATAATGTGGAAATTAGTGACCTTTACAGGTGATGGTAGGTCGCTTTTGGTCTCCAGTCGTTATGCTGAGCTAAGCAAAATGGCTGTTGGCTGTAGCCACATATTTAACAGACAGACATGACCGTGGGATGAAACTTCTCCTCTTCCTCTTGACAGAACAGCCAGTAAACACAGCCTATCTCTTAAAATTATTGCTTTAAAACATCTTATGGTTCGGGTCATCACTATGTTTTGTCAGTAAAAAGACAATATGTAGGACCGTGATAGGAAACCAACACAGGCTGTGTTAACCATGTGGTAAACATGGTACAGGTGGCGTTATGGTCAGGAACCTGTTGGAGACCTGCATCTCCCAGTGGTCTGCCAGCCTGGCACCACAGCCATTACCGCTGTGTTTGCGTGTTATCGTTCCAATTTTCCAGCCACTGAGCAGCAAACAACCTGAAACTGCGAGGTTACTCATTAACAGCCTTATCTAGAGAATCTCCATGCCTTTCACGACCCGATCTGTCACCTGCCCGGCAAGCAGTTAGTGTGTGTGTGTGTGTGTGTGTGTATGTGTGTGTGTCTATACACATATTTTCATATTATTGCATCAGCCTCCATGTGATTGAAAGGTGGAATGTGTGTGAAAGCGATTAGGACCGGAAGAAGAGGTACAGGAATGTGTCTGATTTATAAATCTGCCTTTTGGAAACATTGTGACTCCAATTATGGTGATTTAAATAGTTTAACCACAGCTGATCCTAAAGATGTTTTCACATGACATGATACATATGAAATTGTTTGTTCTGCACACTTCTGTGTATTGTGTGTTTGTTTATGCTTGTGCGTACAGCTATTGTTTTTGTCCAGTGTGCACATCCTCCAAGAAGGATGACACACGTTCACATGCAAGAACGTGTGTCGCTATCAGAGAAGAGGCCCAGGGTCAGTTTTACCACTGTGATAAACTCCCAATAACTGCTTACTCAGGACATGCCTATGAAGTTCAAATCCCGCTCGTCCATCTCCTCACTTACCAATCTTCCCGACATATGTATATCTAAGTAAAATGTGATTTGAGTCTTTTCTGAGTCTGCTTCCCCAGTGCTCTTCTTTACTGGTAGATAGTAGGAAGTTTTAATATAAATGATGTGCTTTTTTACTCTCTTGCAGTGAGAATAAAGTAAGGGCTTTCAGCTTTTTAAGGGTACTCACAAGCATACTGTATGAACAGTGTAGTCCCACAAAAAACAGGGATTTTAGGTATCCTAAATATACACACAGGGCAGCTAAGGAGCTTTGCCCTTGTTTTTCAACAGGCTAAGTCAGTCACATGACCCCAGCACAACTGAACATGTGTTTCAGTGCCTTTTTGAAGGCAAAAGGCACCAAAATTAGTGAAGAAACTGCAGCACAGGCCTTGCAAGCATCACCAGGGAAGACACTGATTGTCTGTTAATGTCTGTGTCACGTACCTTTCAATCAGCAAATGGTTTGAAACCAGATTTATTTAATATAATGTTTTATGTTTTCAAATTCTGTCCCCTAAAATAAAAATAAAAAATCGGATCTGTACTTCAAAACACCAGTGCAACGTCAACATGCTAACACGCTTGCAATGACAATGCTAACATGGGCAAAATGTTTACAGTGCTCACAATCTTAGTTTGGTGTTGCTAACATTGCTAATTAGATTTTTTTTAAAAGTTCAGCAGAGCCTGATGCGAATGCCATTTGTTTTTGATTAGAAACCAGAAGTATTGGACAAATAAAAGTTTTGACCTGGTGGTGGCGCTAGATAGAACGTCAGGAGATTACCAGAGTTATTACAAACTGTCCTGAGGGGGGCATGAATGTGTGTGCCAGATTTCATGGCAATTGATCCATCGGTTTTTGTTGATATTTCAGCAAAAAAGCACAACTGTCAACCATCATGGTGGCGCTAGAGAAAAAGTCAGATAGTCACCAACGTCTCTGGGGTACAACATCTGAGAAACATGAATGTTTGTACAACATTTCATGGCAATCTATCTAATATTTTCTGAGATATTTCACAATGAATCTGAAAATGGCCATCGCTAGAACCGCACTGCTATCTTAGCTAAAAAGATCGTACAATTACAAAACAGCTTGTATACTGTTAATCTGATGTGGATGTAAACACCCTCATATTAAAACTGGAAGTCAGCACTTTAACCTCAGCTGCTGCTTCATTTCAAATGCAATATGCAGGAGTACAGAAAGAACACAACAGAAAACTGCCTCACTCACTGACTGAACACATACACAGTAAGATTACTCATGTGTCGGCTTTGCCCCTCTCTGTCCATCTTTTTCTCTGCACACAGGTCTTGGTCCGTGTCTCCAGGGTTTCGGCAGGCACCCCTGAGTCTTATCTCTTTGCTCAAATGTTCCAGTAAACAAATCAAACACACAAACATGTACAGGAACACACACACACACACACATCCAGCCAAACACAAGCCATTCATTTTCAACTTTAAGCTTTTAATTGCTTACAGGCCACATGCTGAGTAAAAACAGGGGAATATTACAGGCATGCTGACGTTAGATAATGAATCTTGAATATTCCCAAACAAAACCTAAACATTTGGAGTGAGTGAGCGTTCTCATTAGAGTTTTGCGAGCATGTTTGCATTAGCAACTGATTTTACTACCATTTCATAGCCTTAAAAATAAAAGAAATAAAAAGTCTAAGGGCATGTGATACAAGTGTGGCTCATGTCCTTGGTAATTTTGCTGGAGAGTTGAGGATTTTTGAGACTTGGGACTTTAGCAGCATTCGACAATTTAAGTAAAACACACAGTGCGAGTTACTGAGTGATTTGAGTGTTTTTGTACTGTTTATACTTTTTTTTATCTCCTCGCCAAATCTCTCATTTCAGTGTAAAAACAAAAGTGATGCGGCCCATTTTCTATCTAATTTATCTATACCTCTTTATCCTGCTTTAATTGGAAATGATGCAATTAGAAGCAATCTAATCAAGCAGACAATGCCAAACGGAGGCTCTTTGAGGGGTCATTGTGTTTGATCACCAAGCCTTCCTATTAGCACATTGATCAGATACATTGCTGTATATAAATAACTGCATATATTGTTTTATTTTATTTTATGTTACCATATTTTAATATAGGCTTACACTTAATTATATGTTGTGTGTTTGTAAAATGAACAAACAAGAAATTTCATTTCGTTATGCAGCCTTGTGCTATATAATGACTAATAAACAACCTTGTACCTTGCCCCTTGTATCAGCAGAGAATGGTAAGAATGTCCTGACATCAGGTTAAAAGAAGACAACAAAATGTTTTCCTTCATTTGGGATATTTGAATGAACTAAAGAACTAACAGAAATATAATTATACTCATGAGGATGTTTGAGGTTGAGGAACATTACAATTGTAAAATAAGAACTAATTTTACGTAGAAATTCATGCAGGTTTTGTGGATTTTTATGCAGCTCTGATCAAAGTGGAGCCTCCATCATATCAGTTTAGCTGGGCTAAAGAGGCTAAACAACCGATTTGCCCTCTTTGGCTGAGCTGCCTCTCTGGCGGGATTTTTATTTCAAATTATTATGGCTGTATAAATACGAGTAGCCCACAGTTGCTTAAGTTTTACTAAATGAAATCGCCACACCATCGAAACATAAACTTTCTGATAGACTGAAGGGTTGAACTACAGTATTTCAAAAGAAAAGCAAATATTAGAGAAATGCTTGAAAATAAATATAATCTGAGTTTACTGAATTTGCTTTTATTTTCTGATTTCATAGATACCATTTAAAGCAAAGTCTCTTAGCAAATCCAAAGAGCTAAATGATGCGTCTCTGACAGCCGGCCTATGAGAGTAACAGCACCACAGTAGAAGGAAGCTTTTAAAGGAAGCTTTGACTCTCATGTCAACCACAGCAAGGCACCAAAACCTGCTGAATAGGTCAGCATTTCAAATAGCTGCAGTACACCAGCAAAATGTTAAACTGGCCGATTGGCCTGTTTCCTTATATGTGTATGACCACTTCCTGCTTGATTGACTTTAGATACATTTTACACTGCAAGAACTAATAACCCATGTTGTGCAGAGAGTCAAAGACAAGAATGTGTGTCAGAAGGTATACGGCTCAGCTCTGCAGGACTAAAGCGAGCATGCAAGCTGTATTTTATTGTAGTGAGTCTGTGATTCAGGTGGCCTTGTTGTTCTGTTCACTCAGCAGAGCGCAAAATACTGTTGCTCAGTTATGCAGACTTTAGTAGCCAAGGTTATATCACAGCTGCCTTTTGTTCTGCTATCATGAATCGACAGTTTGTTCAGGAAGCACAGGGGTCTCTCAGGTGAATCTGAGGTTTCCTATGAAATCACCAGAGATGCTAATAAAGCAGAATGTGTTGGACAATAACTGAAGGACTGAAAGTTCAAGGGTCCTCGTCTCGCTGCCTGTGCAGCTGGAGCGTCCCTGAGCAAAACTGAATCCTCTGGAGGAAGGACCAACATGCTCAAACAGACTTCCATACACAAAATGTATGTAAATAAACCCAAGTAGGCATGTGTACAAACAGTAAATACACCCATCATTACAGTTGTTTTCTATAGAGTGAGTTAAAAGTATTGATAGATCAGCTTATTCTTTGGTTTTATCAGTCAAACAACAGACTGGGACATATAAATCAATATGTTATATATAGATAGCATTGTGTCTGAATAATTTAGTTTGTTTTACCAGTTTGTTGGAATGAGGAACTAACACATCCTCTCTAAATCCTCTACAACATAACCTAACTTAAAGGGAAAGACACTGGAGCAATTTAAATAAGTCAGGGGTTTTGTTTCAGACAAATTGTATCACATCATTTCTGAATGTAATGAGCCTTTTCATTTAGGTGGTTTCAAGGTCACGTGCAGGAAGAATATGAGGGACACACATCGATGTGGACGTTAAACAGCTATCACATCTTTATTAAAGACTCATTTACTGTACGTTGGTCACAACCTGCAGTCAAAGAGGGAGGTAGAGGTCGAGACTCTAGCAGCTTGATTTGAGAAAAACAACCTATAGGCTCTTACTAGCAGGATGGGTTAGAGGAGATGTTTTTTTTTACACATCCTACACACAGGGTGGAGACACACCAGCAGCCCCTGCAGTGAGGAGTAAAGAGTGACGTCTCAGTGAGTGGGCTAAATTTAGACTCTGGCTTCTGCTGCATCTTGAATAATAAGTGTGAATGAGTAAGAGTGGCTTTGCTTGCGTGTTAGTGAAATTCAAAGAATGAGGAGTTAAAAAAAAACGTGCAGTGACACTGGAAGGAAGTGGTGAATAGACCAGAAACAAAAGGGAAGCTAGTCAAGGTGCTGCAACTTGAACGTGCCTTATCTTTCACCCATAAGCTGCCTTGTTTGGGGAGGGATTGTATTTGTGGAAGGTGTACCCTGAAACAAGAGGAGCACATTTTCGGGGAACAGCTGATGTGTGTGTGTGTGTGTGTGTGTGTGTGTGTGT
>JAPMOB010236413.1:0-30958 GCA_029875015.1 Lepomis gibbosus
ACAGGACTTAAAACGGGTCCGGGATTTTGCTCAACATCACCAGCCAGAAGTATTATCATCAGAAGATTCACAACCCCAGGAAATGATTTGGATGCTGTTTGATCAAATTTACCTAAGGGCGGCCTAGCATGTCCACAAACCAGGATTCTTGCATACAGAAGATGTTGGCTCCTCTTAGCTGGATAGAGAGTTAAGTTGTCCATTTTTCTTGGACATGTTAAACTCAAGAGGAGGTAGAAGGACATGAGAAGACCAGACAAGCATGGCAAAATCCAAGGGTTTTTGATATACTTTTGTGGCAGACACACAGGACCTGCCAAACACTGTGGCTGCACCCTGGCGGCCATCTTGTTCTCTTGTTCTCTCTTGTCCCAGTATGGTACATGTGTCACAGAAATTTTGTATATATAGGTAAAACATGCTGCGTTGGCTGCTTCATGTTGCCAATAGGTGGCGTTATGACTATGGGTGAATGTTGGCATGTACATGTGTTCAGGACAGGAATCTTATTAAATGTGTAAAATTTGGTAAAGATCTGAGCATGTACAGTCAAGCTACAACAACTTCCTGTGTCATGGCGAAGATTTTAAATTCTTCGCCACACCACCGCCATGCTGTTTACTGCAAATTCACAAGTTTTACAACATGTCTTCATCAGTGTGTTGGGGTTTTTTTGGGACAGTTTTGAAGGTGATATGTCCAACCTGAGTAGGACATTACAGCATAAAATGTGTCAATTCCTGTTACCAGGAGGTGGAGCTATGACTTTGAGTTAATATTGGCATGTGGGTGTGTTTAGGGTGAGACTCTTATATAATACATTCCAATTTGGTGCAGATGTGAGCATGTACACTGAACTTACAACAGCTTCCTGTTTTTTGGCTGAGGTCACGCGGGTGGATGAAAACTCACCATTTGTAACTTTTAATCATCAAAGGGTTTAGAATACACAGTGAAAATTTGAAGTTGATCGGACTCCAGGAGGTGTTTGTTAAACCATGCACCCAGTAAATGGTAAAAAAAAAAAAAAGGGTTAAAATTGCACTTTTAATTCAAAATGGTGGACTTGCTATTGAGTTTGAGATATGGGACTTTTTGTGTGTCTTGAAATGATACATGTCCCCTGAAAATTTTGTGCATGTAGTTTGCAGGGGCTATTTTTTCCAATTTTGTAGGTGGCACTAGTGAGCCATTTTGCCACACCCATGTGCAGGACCTATAGAATATGTATTTTTAATTTTTAATTTTTTGCCACTTCAGACATGTGTGCAAAGTTTGGTGAGTTTTCAAGCATGTTTAGGCCCCCAAGAGTGACCTTACTTTGCTGAAAATATATATATATCAACTGTCGCAAGCGTCGATTTGCAGGTTCAAACCTTTTTCGCAGTATCGACTTCAAAATAATATCATACCAGTGATTTAACATTGTTATGAAACTCATCCTGCAAGTTTTGTAACTATTGGACAGGCATTTTCTGATCAATAGCTTCATTCGTATAATTCCACATCTAGTTATTATGCATTTATAGCGTTTTCTAGTGGTTGATTTGAATGAGAAGATTTGTGTTGATTGGACAAACAATTTGTATTTTGTATCCTGATTTGTGTTTTATCACCAGCAGTTTTTTTTCATTTATAGCGCTCCCAGGTGTTCAATTTGAATGAAACTTTCAGCGGCATTTTTCAGTTACGTATGAGGACATATCCTGCGAGATTTATGATGATAGGAGGATGAATATGTGACTTACAGTGTTGAGAGGGGCCTTTCAGAGTTTGCATTTTAAGCCTTACTTACTGCGCCACAATGTGGCTAATTGGATTCATATTTCTAAGCACCATTTCCAGTTATTCTCCCAAATTTCATGTTTCTAGCTCATTCCAGCTTAGGGAAATTTGATCCAGCACGGCAGACAACATATAATAATAATAACTAAAACAGACAAACAGAACGGTTCTACCGCTTTGCGGTTTGAACCCTAAGTATAGCTGCAAGCGGCGATTCACTGGTTCAAACCTTTTTAGCACCCGCCTAGTGGACGATTTGAATGAAACGTTTGTTATATATGTGGGGTACTTATGTAGACATTTTCAACATTTTCTGATGTGTAGCCTGATTTGCATTACATCACCTGCAGTTTGTTTGCATTTATAGCGCCTCCTGGTGTTCAATTTGAATGAAACTTTCAGCCTGTTTTTCAGTTACGTATGAGGACATATCCGGAGAGATTTGTGGTTGGAGAATGCATATGTGATTTATAATGTAATTTGTGAAATGTTAAGCCCGTTTCTTGCTCTTGTAGCGCCCCATAGTGATGTATGTACATCAAACTGTCCAGCAAATCTGGGGTACTTAACTGAACATATCCTGTGAGTTCTGTGATGTTTGGGGCTACGGATGCTGATTTGTATTGATTTATGTCCAGAACCACGCCCCTTTGAGTTTGATTGGTCCATATCTTAAAAAGTAATTGAGATATCGACATGCTTTATACAACTTTTAATAGGCTTGATCCAATGATGATTCACTGAAAATGTGATGGCAATTGGAGCTACAGTCTAGGAGATGTCAAAATTGTGTTTTTCAAAAAATGGTCCTTGAGGCTTATTTGTAGAGCACATTGAGCTGGACCTGTGTGAGAAATTTCAAGTTAGTCGGACTTACAGCGTGAGGGGTGTGGCCTTTCAAAGTTTGCAATTTTGAAGCCTTAATTACAGCGCCACCATGTGGCTGATTGCACATGCACACCATTTCCATTTATCAACCCATAAGTTTCATGTTTCTAGCTCATTCCAGCTCACAGGAATTTGAGCCGGCGCGGCAGACAACAAATAATAATAACTAAAACAGACAAACATAGAAGGGTTGTACCGCTTCACGGTTTGAACCATAATAATAACTAAAACTGACAAACATAGAAGGGTTCTACCGTTTCACAGTTTGAACCCTAATAATAACTAGAAGGGTTCTACTGCTTTGCAGCTTGAACCCTAACTACATTGAGTAATACAACAAAAACTAAAATGAAATAGAGAGGTGTGAGGGCCACAGAGCCCTGTGCCTCTGGTCTTGTGTACTGTGTGTTTGTTTTACACTGACATTGTGCACCTCACATTGCACTGCTCTTTCTTATACAGCAGACCCTCCCTTCCATACTTCATTGCAACTATCATTGTCCCTGACTTAAATACATTTCAGTAAGTTTGGTATGTAGCCCCCTTCTTTGCTGTGGCCTGAGAGCCAGTCGTACCACAGATAAAATCAGCATAGTTTTCATTTTCTCCCTTAATTTGTACTGTACTGTTCTGTTTGACTTCTTGAGAGACACTAGTCTAACGGAATAGTTCCAAAATGTGGCTATGTCAGTGTAATACAGTAGATGTTGGCTGCCGGTTCCTTTAGAAATAATGGTAAAATGACCCTACTTCTCAGGTGATTTATTACCTCAGTAAACACACAAGTCATTACCATGGTGACCTGTCAATCAGGCTAGAGTGACTCCTACCCTCAGCACTGTGAAAATGTAACCACCAATGAAAAAGCTTATTAGAAGTTGGCTGTTCACTTTCTCTGGTGAGCACATTTAGTTTTAAGACTGGTGTTCGCTAGACAAAATTGTCAGCCCTTTTAAAATGACAGTTAACGTGAATTACAGATGCACCTAGCTAAGCAAGCTAGCTAGCTCCACACACAGCCGATAGCTCCACCGTCTCATCCAAATATGGTCACGTTCAGTGCCGCTGGAAAAACAACATATCGGCCAAACTCAAGGCTTCAAAACGGCAGTCCACAAACCAAGGGGTGGCGTCACAATGACTATGACCACTTCTTATATACACAATCTATGTACCAGACATATCAAAAAGCTTCTTGGAGAGATGCCCTAAACCTAACAGGGAGTCAACCAGTTTGAAATTTATGGTAATTTTTGGATAAGCAAGCACGTTGCAGTCAGCAGCAATCAAACAGGAGTGCAGTAATCCTTGCTGCTAATTGCACCCTCTCAAAGTACATTAGATTGTTACTAGTGTCTGCCAACATTATGGAAAGTGTCCCTACCAAAGTCAGACCTTTTGTTTATAAGAGTAAGATAAGTTTTTGTTATTTTGCTCATAGAAGTCACCAGAATCCCATGATTAAAACCTGTCTCCTGTTGCTTG
The DNA here is from genome assembly GCA_029875015.1 of Lepomis gibbosus. Classification (NCBI taxonomy): domain Eukaryota; kingdom Metazoa; phylum Chordata; class Actinopteri; order Centrarchiformes; family Centrarchidae; genus Lepomis; species Lepomis gibbosus. Next base: position 4,159 of record JAPMOB010236413.1, read on the forward strand.
TTTGTATTATTGTGTGACTTTGGTGTTTTAAAGGGTAAAAACACCAAAGTCACACAATAATACAAACTAACTGATTAAGGCAGCATTAGACGAGAGAGGTAATATTACAATTTCTGTCAGGGGAGTCTAGTGGCTCTGCTGAGAGCCATATAGTGACCGTTTCTGATTGAACAAAAAAATAATTCTTCTCAAAAAACATCTTGCTCTGTAGGGGTCCTTTCCATAATGCTGTCACACATACAACAAAAAACAAGCCCTTTAGTGGACATGCAGTGTTAATGACTGTTAATGAATTCACCCATCAGTACTCTTGTGCTGCCCCTAACCACTGACAGTTGATGTAATAATAATAATAATAATAATAATAATAATATTAATTAGGCTAAACTTGCAGCTGCCCAATCTCAACTCACTGATAGCAACCATGCAACCCATGTAGCTAATGATAGTCTTTCAACTTTGAATCGCCACAAATATTACATATTCCACAATGGAGTGACGCCTGCTAGTTCATACAATCAGCTTGATCAGCATTTTTTACATACACACTTGACATGCTTCACTCTCCTGAGCATCTATCAAAAACATCTGCCCAATTTGGCCATCTATTACCATCTCTCTATGCACAATAACAGTTGATGTGCTGTGTTTACATGTAAACAACCCTTTTTATGTAAATTGACTGCAATGTAAACAAGCAGATAAATGGTGTTAACATGTGTTTACACTGATCACTTTATATGTTGTGTTTTCAGCTTGTTCTGCTGCCCCCAAGTGGCCAAAAAAATCAATGAATGACTAAAATATAAGAGTGAAATGATTTAGCTGAGTGAAATGATTTAATCTAGATGTAAGAGGGTGGACAAGAAGCAAAGAGAGATTCTGAACAAAAAAAAACGCCAAAGTGAACAGGTAGTTTCACATGTGCATAAAGCTGTTTCAAACGTCTGATTTGCCCTTGAAGAAAATAATACAATTCAAAAAACCAGTGAGTGAGAGAGTGGAACAGTGGAAAAGTGAAGGGACACATTTCCCAGCAGTAGGTGAATGAACCATTGCTCACTCTTCAGACTAATGAGAGAGAATGAAGGCACAATGCCTCCTACTCTGACACTGTCATCTGCCACCTCTGCTGGAACCAGTCAGACCACCACAGGACAACAGGGGGTTAAGAGGGGGCGTCAAAATGACCCACTCATAAATGATTCACTCTGTCAAGCTGACTGGCAACTGTCATCATCCCAATTTTTATTACAATGATTGATGATAAAAGAATTTAAAACACGATCTGGAAATTCTCACCAACACTGTGTCCCATCCAGTCAACTGGATATCATTCCAACTAAATTGTTCCCGAAATAATGGAGGAGACAGGCCCTAGTCTGCTCCAAATGTTAAAGCTCCCTTTGCTCTGAATGTGTCCCAGATTATTTAAAATAGCCTGTGTTCAGCCACTGGTAAAAAGAACTGCCCTTGATCCATTAGTGTTACAATCTTTAGACCAATCTAAAAAGTGCTCTTCATTTTTGGGATTATTTTCTTATTGTTATCCTGCAGTCTTACAGTTTGAGACCAGTCAGGATGAAAGAAACAATATCAATTTAAATAGTTTGTTATTCTTTTTATAAAAAAAACAACTTCTTAGTATGTAATTGCTAATATATTATCTCCTTTATCTTAATGAAAAAATATTATTTTGACTTTGAGAACATATGGCCTAATAATCAGTGCACTTCTGGATTTTTTTCAGATCTATTTAGATTAGCCTTAAATGTAGATCAAATCAAATTGAGAGATTTACAGTTAAATATAATTTATTATAAAAGACAGTCAACCAATCACTTCGTCCCACATCTCACATACAGTGTGACCGCTGTGACAGCTCGTGTGATCCAGTGAGACCAATCTGTGGGTGTGATACCTCACTGTTGTTAATCATCTTTGTTCTGTTGAGGTGATTGCTGATCGGGTGCACCTGGGACCTGTGAGCCAGTGGCGATAAAGCTCCACTTGGTCAAACTATCTTCTCTCTTCTCTGCTGTCCAGAAGTCACTGTGGCCTGATCACCCTGACTGCCACATCTTGCCTTGGGTTTAACTATGTTACAGAGGCACACCTTGCACATTTAAATAGTTATGTTGAGTTCACTCTTTTGTTAAATAAATCACTTTTTGATCCTTTACGCTGCCTTGTTCCCTATTTTGTCATGGCCCTTAGGCAGGTTATGACACCGCATTAGCAAGCCTTTCAGTCGTCTCTCCAGTGACTCCTGACTGTTAAACTTGACTCACTGCTGTATTAAGAAAAACTTTGACATGGCAAACTTCAAGATGTGTTAAAGTCCTAACTAATCTGTCATATGACCATGACAAGAACACATGAAACAATAAATACAACTTAAGTGAATGTACTTTACACATTTAAAAACAGCTTCTTTGGTGTGTGACTTATCCCTCCTATTTTTCGTGGTAAGTGGTGCTAAGTGTCTTATTTTACATAGAACTATCGTTTTTCTCCAAATAAGTTATTATACAGCCTATTATGGTATAAATAAGGTATAATGCTGTAAATAAAAACGTAAAAAGCCAGAAGATTTTAATAATTCTGTGCAGGAATAAATCCTAGTTCTTAAGGAAGCAGTGTAGAGCGCATGTGTGGGCGTAGCGTGTGAGTGATTGTGTATCTGTGTCATACATTAGATGATAAGAGGCAGAGACACAGCACCAGCTGTCGGTGCTGAGTTGTTGTGCACCTCAGGAAATGTTAGAATCATTTATCACCATTGATGAACCACGCAAAGAACATTTATAAGTTTTTAAACCGTACTTGGAATAGACCTGTGAGGAACCATGATGTGCATGCAATTGTTGGCCATATATGCAAAACTCAGCAGGCGAGCAGAGAAGAAATGGTCAACAATAAGACTCAGTTTACCTGGAAATATACAGTGTAAGTTACACTGACTGATAAGTTTGGAGCTAACAGTGTGTAAACCCTGGCCGCCGCACAAACACACAGATGATTCGACGATCCATTAACTATAGACAACACTTGACTATTCTGATTCGACCACGTAAATCCTTAGTCAGGGACAGCCCTACTATTCATGCACATGGCCTATTGTAACGCCTGACATACCTGCCTCAGTGCCCAAGATATATACATCACCCCAGTCTTAGCCTCCTTGCACTGGTTAGCAGTTTTTTTAGAATCCATTTTAAAAACTTACTCATGACTTACTAGGTTTTCCATGGTCAAGAGCTAAAGTACATCAGTCAACTCTTTACTGCCCAAAAAGGCTTCTCAGATCTGCTGGGTTAGGCCTGCTAGCTGTTCCAGAGTCCAGGTTAAGGTCAAAGGGGGACTGTGAGTTTGCTGTACTGTCACGTCAGCTTCGGAAGAGGCTTCCAGTTAGTATTCAATCTGCTGACACTGTTTATGCTTTAAAATCTTGTCTTAAGGCACATTTTTACAGACTTGCATTTTGGCCTGACAAATTCATTTAGATAATACAGCTCCACCTGACCACCTGATTTTAAGTTTATATGAATATGAAGTTATATTTGTGATGTGTTTTTTAATGCCATCTATTGAAAGCACGCTCATAGCTTGAAAAAGAACTATTCAAATAAAAAATAAAATTATTCAAATAAAAGTATTATAAAACCTATAGCTGCAGTGTTCATCATAGCTTTAATATACTGGGGAGCTCAGTAAACATCATGTCACACTGTCCATTAGATCTTGACATTTATTTTGGAATGTGGAATGGTTTTCATCAGACTGTGGAGCAAGGGGGAAGCCAGGGGATCACCTAAAAACATTAAAGGATATTATTTTCATAGTTGTGTGTGTCATTTTTATCAGTAATGTTACTAATGTATACACCAAAGTAATTGCTTGGATCTGGGAACAAGGCAACATGGGTACATCAAAGTCTGATGGGGCAGACGATCAGACGGATTGTAAATAATCCAAGAGCTGATCCAGATGATCTAAATCAGTGATTAAGAACAAAACTTCAAAAATAAACCAAAATGATCCTGTAAGCAACATCCTTGGACAATGGCTTTCATGTCAATTCTGCTTTACCGCAAAGTGTTGGACGAATTGACACACTTACCAACATGCTGACCTTGCAGCTCGAGGGTCAAATACCAGTGTTGACTTTTAACCTCCAGTCATGTGGCTCTACTATTGTTTTGACACCAGCAAAGAAGCTCTCTGTGACTCCTTGGTTAATATATTAACTAATCTGAGGTAACATAGTGATGGAGTAACTTGTCAGTTGTTAATGAATGAGGTTGGTAAACCAGTATCCCATATTTCCAACCCCACAGAAGTTTATCTGAAATCCCAGTGGAGATGCCAAATGTTTTCAAAGACACCAAATTCCAGGCTTGAGGAAAATTAAATGACGCACAAAACATACCCAATATTGTCATTAAATGTAAATCTTTCTCTCCATAATAGATTATGGATTATGAATAGATTATGATATGAATTAGATATGAATAGATTAGATATGAATAGATTAAAAGTTGTTATTATTTCATATGGGGACAAAAGACAAAGACATAGATACAGATGTATGCACACTCTTTTACACACGCAGATGCACTAACTTATCAGCAAACCCAATTTCTCGCAGCAGCAGCTGCGGGACACCAACCAGCAACAAGCAGCTCTTTGAATGAACTTTGACAAGGTGTTGTTCTTTTCCCCCCTCCCTCTGTCGTCTGTCTTCCGGGAACACTAATAGGCTCCATGCAGAGTAATGTGACCAATTGAATCATCCTCGCCCTGTAGCTGGAAGCTGCAGATCGGAGGAGCAGAGAGCGCCGTGCTCAGTCCGGCTCCCACACCAAGAAAAACTCTCTGGGGTGACGCTATCAGTTTCTCTTTGGGACTCCTCTAGGATTTTACACCGCGTCCTCCAAGGAACAAGTGGCACTATTTCCTTCTGCCTCGGCCCCTTTGCCCACTTGGCAGACCACAGACCAGTTCTTAGGTGAAAAGGTCAGAGGGCCCCTGTTTAGCCCTGACTGCAGCTCTAGGTGAGTACAAACTCCAGCTTGTGATGCTGGACAGAGCTAAGGCCCTGATACCAGGACAATGAGTGAGTGATCAACTGTGATCTGATCAGTGCTGGTGCTCTTTTAAGGAAACTGAGATAATGCAGCTTGTTGAATCTATACTACGAAACATGATTTGTCAGATGACATCAATTATGTGCACTTATAGTTATTTGTTAGTTAAAATGAAATTGTTTCCTAACTGTTTTTTTATCATTTCTAAAACCCAAAGGTGGTAAAGTGACTGTGGATAGTCCAGGTTGTAGATAACCACACAAGGGCATGTGAAAGTCAAGACAACAACCATGTTCATTTTTTTGTCACTACATGGTCAGACATTAGTTTTTCTATTTCACACATTAATGTTGTGTGATAAAGTGGTGTTAACAGGGAATAGCAGAAGAGAACAGCTGCAGACTGAATGTTACATAAACCGCTCTGCACCCCCCTGAGTTGGCGATAAAGAGACTTTTCCACTAAGTTGTACTCATAACTTGTACATTAGCACAGATAGCTTGTAGATGGGAAAATGGCTGACTAGGCACCATCACGCGTAGCCATCATTTCTAGGAGATGACTGCATTCTAAATATTCCACCAGCCTCAGGGACTTCACGCTTCTCACATCAGTTCCACAAAGTGTTGTTTGTTAGCATAGTCATACATCTGAACAACTAACAGGGAGGAAAACATTTATAAAACTCTGGATTCAGATCTTTACATAAATAAAAATGAGCATGTGTTCAAAGTTACATGTAGTCAAGTATCAAATATGCACATGTGAATTAAACAAAGACATAGTAAAGGAAAAGTTCCCTCAGGCATCCATGATTAAAACTTATAAGTAGAGTACTCAAGAAAATGGACTTTTCTGATTGTAATCATTAATAAAAATAGATTTGAGTTGATAAATAACTCACTAAAGTCACACATAATTCACACGCTGCGTTTCCATGACAGGCAGGGTGACGTGTGATACTGTATTAAAGCTTTAGGGTTAATAACAGGCACCATAGACACACTGCAGATTGATCTGTCCTTATCACTACCCTGATTTCAGTGGATATACCACCTACGTATTTGCTTTAGCAAATTTGTTTTGAAAGAAACATAAGGCCACAATGAACATAATGAATGAGGAAGCAAATATTTTTAATGAACATGCGTGCAAAGTCACATTCATCTTAAAAAGTTTTATTTAAATTTGTAAGTTATTATTGTAATAGCATTCTAAATATCTATATTTTTACATTTGTTTCCCTGTATATTTGTTGGTTAAGGATATTGAAAGATGGTGGCCATGGTTAAATATTGAGAAAGTCACCATTAACCTGAAGCAAAACATATGCTTACTTTTTCATTTGAACAACCATCTTTCCCCAACCAAAATGTTTTTGTAGCCTGAACTTTACCACAGGGACACTGACCATGAACCCCTGTCTACAGTGTAAGAACATCCAACCCGGACCACCTCCCTTCTGTGTCCAATGTGAATATAGCACTTCCTGAACCAGAAATGTTAAAAAAATGTAACCTATGTTTCATCTACAACACATTCTGCAGATTAATTCAGTAATATATTCTAGAGCTTTTGGGAGACAGTGATCATCAGCTTAACTCCTCAACAGGACAGACAGTAATTGTCTTGAGTTCACTCAGTGCCTTGTATTATATTAGAACAAATCATGAAAAGCATTACAATTTAAGCCATTAAAAGAACCATATATGCTGCAAAATGGCTTTGTAACATCTTACTCACTGATATGACTGATAAACTATATTATGTTTATGTGTTATATACATGCTTTCTAAATGACATACTATACTGTCTTATAATGGATTAATTCATCCTATAGATAAACTACCTTACTACCTTATATTTGAAATATCTGGTGCTGAAGTACCATATACAAGTGCCCATAAACATGGAAGATATGTACTGTAATACATATTGTCAGTTCATACAAAGCATTAAATTGGACATTGTACATGATGTAATACTTTATATTTGCTTTCCCAAAATATTATCCCATACTTATTGAAATACATTTATTGTACTGTTTATCTTCACTTGTTTACATTATATTCCAAGACTTTAAAAATTCTTCACGTCAGACTTCAAAGACATTAACATGCCCTCCAAATTTCCATTTTCATTGTTGAATTGCCAAAACTAACAAAGGACCCTGTTAAACAGCAACGAGGAAATACTAATTCAGATGTTTTGGAACCTTAAAGGAGATGAGAAGATGTATATCAATCTGACATTTGTGTGTTAAGTACAGAGATAGAGTCAGGACATGGTTAGCCTAGCTTAGCATAACGACTTAGAGCAGGTGGAAACAGTTAGTCTAGGCCTGTCCAAAAAATACATCTACCAATAGCGTTTGATTTTAGTTTAGTTTAATTTAAACCATTTATTATTAAGAAACAGTCTGTCACAGTGACTGTGTGCAGCTTCCTTAAGTCTTGCTGTCACAGTGGGGTTGTATGTTTGGTATCATGCCCATCCTATAGCGGGAGATTCTGAACACAAGTACTGGGCAGATAGATTAACAGTTTTTCTTCAAGAAATAGTGTCACCATGTAACCTGACCTAAAACCACACATTTCTTTTTGACATTTGTGTGCAGAATCAACAAACAAGATACTACATGTTAATCAGTGAGCTTTAGAGGTGTTGGTATGCGTGTTTTTGAACTTTGGACACATCCAGGCTAGCTGTTCCCCCCTCTAGTCTTAATGCTAAGCTAAGCTAAACATGTCCTGACTCCAGCTCTGTACTTCACATGAGATTAATATTGACATCTCGCAAAGATAGTAAGCAATGTATAAATAGTGTGTTTTGCTTTAATGGTCGGTGTGGTGACTGACTGATCCAGGGACAGCTCTGACAGACTGAGATGTAGTAAAATGAAGCCTCAGCCAGCACATGGCTCTCATGTGACTGTTATCAAGCTGCTGTTTCCCCAGCCTCAGCACAAAGACAAACTTCTTAACAAAATCAACTACACATTCAGCAGACAAACTCCTTATTACCTCACTGTTACTTCATCTTATGTCCCAGAGAAGTTTTCAGTTGCTTGGTGTCTGCTTCATAGATGAACACAGAAAGTGGTCTGATGTCTATTAAGATTTCCTTATTTAATGGCAACTACTGAACTACCTGAAGATTTTTGATTTTATGCTAAGTGAAATGACCTAAACCCAGTAACATTTTCATTTGAGTTTTTAAACTTTAAACTGGTTGAAACATAATCAGTTATTGGAATATATGTCATTTTCTGTTCAAACAATCCTACTGTATGATGTTATCAAACATTATTTAAAAATTGTAATGTCACTTCCCGTTCCCCTTACAATGGAATTATGGTTTTGTTTGAAAGTTAAATCTCTTACTCTCTCAGCTTTTTGTATTTGAAAGCTACTCGCAGGTCACAGCAAATGCATTAAAATAAGTTGCAAGTGCATAATAAATGCATGCATAAAATGATGGTAAATATATATTGTAATTGGGGTACAAGAAAAGTGGAGAGCCATGCAGTGCAGTAAGTTTAAAGCTCCCCCAGATGAAAGACACATTCCTACTCTGCATGTCGCTGTGTTCCTCAGACAGATTCCCAGCTGGGACCTGCTCTAATCTCCTGGCAACAATATTGACATAGAAATAGAAACTCTGACGAGGACAGGGCTCTAGCTGTCTGGCTGTCAGGACAGCCTTCACATACATCTGGTGCTCAAAGTTTCTCTACACATATGTCCTGTTCTTTAGCTAAATGGTCATTCTGTAGATACAGCTTAAACTTGGGATTTAAAGGAACAGTCCAACATTGTGGGAAATGTCTTAAATGAAAAGATAGATACCAATTATTTCTTTCCATCCAAGACTTGATTAGAATAGCTTAGCTAAAAAGAAATGCTAAACTAGAACCATAGAAAATGAAATAAGTCTGAAAGTCTTGAAGTGAGGCTGAAACTGTAATGTTCGTCCTTTTGGTGCTGCTACAGGAGAGGCTAATATTTCACTAGAATCTGATTCTCATAAATGCAGAGGTTTAAACTTTGACTTAAACACCAATAACTCTTGACTCATGACTTGAAGTAATAAATGTACACATTTAAACAGCATCTGTTACTTCTGAGAATTCCCTATAGTGCTGTTAGTAATTTTTAAAACAGCTTTCAAATTGTTCAGGGCTTAAAGTTTAAAATTTGGATTTGACATGGGACATGGGACCAACACTTGACACTAGACTTTTTTCCACCTCTGCAAGAATCATTGCATTCATTTCATGACAATCCTCCTCAATATATATGATTTATTATGTGCAAAGCTGTCAAAATGGAAAGGATTCATCCTTTTAGTTGCATTTAAATGCATTCTGCCCACTTTTTCATCTTTCTTATTCAGGTGTGTCAAAAGGTTAAAAGTAACATTTTAGACTTGAATGACAGATAAAAGGTTAAGCATCTATAGGCATGCTAATGGCTCTGCAAAGCACAACAGTATTTTGAGCTAAATGCTGTTGTTGTGATCCTAACATCCTCACAATGACATTGTTAACATGCTGATGTTTAGCAGATAATGTTTATCACTTTCACCACCTTAGTTTAGCATGGTAGCATGCAAATGTTAGCTAAACAGCTGTAAACACAGCGTACCGCTGAACCTGAAGGGAATGTCATTAGTTCCGCAGGCATTTGGTCATAAACCAAAGTACTAGACACATTAAAATGTTGATCTGATGATGGCGCTAGATGAAAAGTGAGAGGATCACCAAAGTCATTACAGTTCATCCTGAGGAGAACATGAAGGTCTGAACCACATTTCATTACAATCCATCCAACAGCTGTTTAGACATTTCACTCAAACCAGTAAGAGTCAGGGGATCACCAAAGTTGATAAGATTTGTTGTCTGGGATGTCTGTACAAATCATCATGGCAAACCATTGTGTAGATATTATAGTCTGGATGTTGATGCAGTTTTAGCAGGTAACATTGGGTTTATCAACAGTTGGCAAGAGTTACAGTAAACATCATCTAGAGAGTCCTGTCCTCATTGCCAGGTTTGAGCTCTGAGCTGGGTTTTTTATTATTTCAGGATCATCCTCACCTCGACTTACTCTGTGTGAGATCCACCTGCAACCATGACAACCAAATCCAACAGTGGGGTTCTGGGTGGTAAGGCCTCCTCCTCTCCTCTCTTGTCCTCTCCACCCCGCCAGCGTCTGGTCACCAAAGACGGACACTGTGCCCTTCGTCCCCCTCTATGCCCTTCAGGCTCATGGCGCGGGGCCTCGGGTAGAGCCTGGCTTCTGGCCCTGCAGGATCTGTGGGGACTGTTGGTGGGTCTGCGCTGGAGATGGGTCCTGCTGGCCTTCTGCGCCTCCTTCCTGGCCCACTGGCTGCTGTTTGCTTGCCTGTGGTACTTGCTGGCTCACCTCAACGGTGACCTGGCTGTGCAGGATCATGATGCCCCCCCACAGGGCCATGTGGTTTGTGTGAAGCATATTACCAGCTTCACTGCTGCTTTTTCTTTCTCCCTGGAGACACAGCTGACCATTGGGTATGGCACCATGTTCCCCAGTGGGGACTGCCCTAGTGCCATAGCACTGCTGGCTGTGCAGATGCTGCTGGGGCTCATGCTGGAAGCATTCATCACAGGTACAACTCACCTATTCCTAAAGCCTTCTCATCACAGACATCATAAACTCTGAAGTCACAGTCTCAAATATAAGTTTAATGGACACATTTGGAGCCAAAACTGAAGATAATTACCGTATTGGTGAAAAGTGTTAAAATACATGGACAAGACATTTACATATTCACAACAGGTGAGCCTTTTACATTAAGAAAGTATTTTATTATAGGTGGTTTGTAGGGATGCCCTGCCTAAAGAATTTCCTGTTTGACTGGTAGTCATTAGTTCAAGCCATTTTGACTGGTCATTGCACATTTGTGATATTAATTTAATTAATTCCACTTCCAGGGCTGAGAGAGAATGTTATCTGTAACATTAACACTGTGCTACATTAAAGAAAATACAAAACCCCAATAATGAGCCTTTAAAACTTTTCATGCTCCTTTTAAAGGAGCATGAAAAGACCTGTCTTGTTGAGCCACTGTTGTCACACTTCCTGTGGTTCCTGTGGTAAACAAACACAACTTTTCAACGACCATTGGGGGGGCAGCCCTAGTTGTTTGCAGCCTTAATGTTCTCTAAAAGCAATTAATGAAAGCTTTTATTCAAAGCTTTTGACACAGACAAAATGTGACATCTGCTGGGCAACTCTTGGTATAGCATTTATACAGAAGGATCAAACCCCAGACTACGATGACACAGTGAGTGATAAAAGTGGTCTTAAGCTGATAAAGAATGTATTATAGCAACTACCCACTTTTACAGTTCTGCTGATATACTGTGTTGCAGATCTGATAATACACACCACGCCATCAGAACCGTGGTTGAAAGTAACTAGATACATTCACTCAAGGAGTGTATTTAAATAAAATTTTAAGGCGTATATACTTTTTCTCTATTACTTTATATTCCTATTATTTACAGTGCTGTGCAAGGTTTTAGGTAGGTGTGGAAAAAATGCTGTAAAGTAAGAATGCTTTCAAAAATACATGTTAATAGATTATTTTTATCAGTTTACAAAATGCAGTAAAAGTGGGTGAACAGAAAAAAAAATCAGAGATCAATATGTTTTTGTCAAAACAGCATACATTTTGGAAGTACACCTGCACATAACACCAGGTGCCAATGATCACCAATTCCATAAGTAGGTTAAAATACAATCATTAAGTGAAACAGAAACAACTGTGTAGGGTGAAGAACAGCCAAACTCAGCTAACAAGGCGAGTCTGCTGAAGACTTACTGTCAAAAGTTTACTGTCAAAAGTCATACATCATGGCAAGCCTGAGCACAGCAACAAGACACAAGGTAGTTATACTGCATCAGCAAGGTCTGTCCCAGGCAGATGTTTCAAGGCAGATTTACGTTTCCAGATGTGCTGTCTAAGCTATTTTGAAGAAAAACAAAGAAACAGATTGGCAGCATGACAATGATCCCAAACATACAGCGAAAGTTATTAATAACTATCTTCAGCGTAAAGAAGAGCAAGGAGTCCTAAAAGTGATGGTGTGACCACCACAGGGTCCTGATCTCAATATCATCAGGTCTGTCTGGGATTACCTGAAGAGAGAGAAGCAACTGAGGCTGCCTAAATCCACAGAAGAACTGTGGATAGTACTCCAAGATGTCTGGGCCAACCAACATGCCGAGTTCCTTGAACACTGTGTGCAAGTGTACCTAGATGAACTGATGCTGTTTTGTCATCAAGCCAGGCACACCAAATATTGATTTGATTTAGATTTTATTTCTGTTCGATCTCTTTGCATTTTGTTAATTGATAAAAATAATCTATTAACATGTTTATTGTTGAAAGCACTTTTACTTCACAGCATTTTTTCCACACCTGCAAAAAACTTTAGCCCAGTACTGTATATTTCTGCTTCATTACATTTCAGAAGTAAATATTGCACTTACTACTACACTAAGCTTGTCTGACTGCTATAATTACTATAGTATACCTGAGGGCACAGCATGAATTAAGATTTCTTGGTTTTTCTTCTGACTTCTTTTGACTACAATTTATCTAACACTTTCATCTATCAACTGCAGTCAAAGACAAATCAAAAAACATTGGACTTCTGTGCTGACATGTCCTGTTTTAAAATGACTTGTTGTCATTGTGACTTGATGTTACATGTATGCCTCTAGAACATTTTGTAGTTTACCTCTGCTGCTTTTGTCAGAATCTGATTTCTTTGGCTGTAATTTACTGTGAAGCATGAGATCATCATATGACATTAAAGTCTCATTGTCATAACCTTCAGGTGCATTTGTAGCCAAGATTGCACGTCCCCAGAAGCGAGCAGGAGCCATCCAGTTCAGCCCCCAGGCAGTGGTGGGCCAACACCAAGGCCAGACGTGCCTGATGCTTCGAGCCACTAACCTACTGCAGCGACCACTGGTGGATGTGAAGGTGAGTGCTGTGCTCTACGAGGAGCATGAAGGTCAGGCTTTGCACCAGACCTCTCTGGATTTCCACTTGGATCATCTGGGCCAACAGCCCTGTCCCTTCTTCATCTTTCCCCTCACCTTTTACCATCCCCTGGACCGCCGGAGCCCCCTCTACCCTGCCCTGTGTGAGGGCATGTCCAACCACTTTGAATTAGTGGTATTCCTGTCAGCCTTGCAGGAGGGAACTGGTGACTCCTGCCAGAAGAGGACCTCCTACCTGCGGCAAGAAATCCAGTTTGACCGTCGCTTTGTCCCCGCCTTGGGGCTGGACGCTCGAGGGAGATACATGGTAAACACCCAGCACTTTGACACGGCCCACTCAAAAGAGTCTTTGAACAAGGACTGTGTGGTGCAGATCAACGGTGATGGCAGTGACAGAATGGAGTAAGGATGCTGAAGGGGAGGGATCATAGGGACAGCAGGAGTTTCTGAGGCATAACTGGGGAGGGTAACAATGGGGCAGATATTTTCGTTAGGAGGTATTTGGTTTAATTTGGTATATCTGAATTTATTCATGTAACATTTTTAATTAAAATGTACATCAGATGTGGGTGCTGCTGCAGACTCCCTCAGCACCTCCCTTCAATCACTTGGAATGTCGCACTAGGGACTCCTTCCTAGTCTAAGGATTTCTAGTGCAACAACCAGGGTCTTATCCGCCACTGGCTTCCCACCGCTCAAATATGCAGTTGTGTTGGTTGTTGGTTGGTATCTGGCCAGCAGAGGGCACAGTTTCTGAAAATTCAGAGTGAATAAATACTGTTTTCTACAAGTATCCTTATATTTTTGGCCATTGGTTCTATCGGTTATGACAACGTTATGATACCATACTCACAAAGTTAATAGCTGAGATCTGAGAAAATGGCTACATAGCTACACAAGCAGTCAGATGATCAGGCACATTAGAAACAAAACTCAACATCACACATTAGTATTATTATTGTAAAGATCTGTTACACTTTATAGACCCACTTTCTGCTTCAGCTTTGAGATACCATACTTAGTAATGTGGGATAATTAACCACATTATGGGTGTGCTCACTTTTGGTTTCACCTTAAAACAAAGTAGGAGCTACTTTGTCTTAACTGTTGGTTAATGGTCATCTGACTGCTCATGGATTTTGCAGTGTTAGAGCTAATTTCAGCAATGTGCCTGCATTATGAGACATCTGCAGTTACAATGCTGAATAGAACATTATCATAGGAAAATAAACATGGTCATAAAGTTTTATAAAACTGCAGTTTTCTTTTAAATTTTATCTAAATACGCATTTTATCATTACATTACTTTTCGTGTGAGGTTTTGTAACTGGATTGAGTATGATCAAGCTATATTTGTATATTTTTAGTTTATTTGTGGTGGCACAAACAATTTCAAATTCAGTTCCAGTAATGATTATTTTATTATAACACTGAGTTAAATGTCAATGTGTAACATAAGAGTGGGCATTCATAGTGATGGACCCACAGAGAATAATCACCAACTCCATGTTTAGTGTATTTTAGTTCACTGTTATGTTTCACGGCATATTTGGTGTTTGGTTCAGTTCCTCCATTCTTATCAACCTGGTTTCCAGCAGCAGCAGGCAGCTGTCAGCAAAAGAAGCTCTAACTGTGCAGCGAACAGCAGCAAACAGTCACAATTAGAAGCTAGCTGGTAAACATAGTGGACCATTCAGATGCTAGAGGCCAATATTTTCCTCGAGAGTTGGTGGAGACCAAAGAGCTAAAAGACAGAGAATATTGGACTTCATCAGGTGGACACAAACACCATTCCCCATGAATGATTATGTTGCTCTGATCTGTGAATATGTGACAGCCTATCTGTCATATTGTTGTACTAAAGTGACCAAAAAATGTAAGTAGCTTTAAGAAAAATGTAAACGTTATCTTAAACCCCATGTGTATTTCAATGTTTCTGACTTTGTTGACACTAATTTGAAAGATGCCACGATCACATAAAACATTTACACATGAAGATTGAATGAAAACAGTTTGCACGATCTACTCAGTCCCTGGGTGTGGATGAATCTGACTTTGAAAAGTGAACTTGAAATGCATTCTGCCATCACAGCTTGAACTTGAAATATGTATACCTGAATTTACTGAAATTTGTTTAATCAATTCAGTTTCACAAAAAATAAATTTTCCAAACTTCACATTCACAAGTTAGGAACAAATTCCAAATTAAACCATGTATTCACACCCAACCACATTCAAATCTAATAAATATCTGCCCATAGGTTATCAGGTATTGCTAAAGACTAACTAAAGGGTGGGACCGATTAAGATAGGAGGAATGATGAAAGGAAATGACAGGGTTGGCACCAGGCAGATGGTGTTGGGGGTAGTCATAAACATTTTCATTTTCTAACTTCTTTAAGCAGCACATTATGTCACACTGCAGTTGTTAGCAAAGAGGTTCTGGGTTCGAATCTGTCTTTGTGGAGTTTGCCTGTTGTTCCCATGCCACGCGGGTTTCCTCTCCGTCCAAGTCCAAAGACACAGGTTAGGTTAATTGGTGACTCAAAAATTGCCTGGACATGTGAATCGTTCTCTTACTGTGTCAGTCCCGTAACTGACTGGTGAGCTGTACAGGGTGTATCCTGACTCTCACCCAAAGTCAGCTGGGATCAGCTCCAGGCCATCCCCACCATCCCCCACCCTCTAAAGGATTAGCATGTATAGCTAACGGTTGGGTGGATGGATGCTCCACAGTTCCTTCAGTGCTGACCACGCCCACTCTTGTCACATTTAGAGGACCATGACACCATAATGATTTACATTGATGAATGTGTTTTTTGTACATTTATTTTACTTCACTATGAAAAACATCATGTCTGCTTTCACTGTAGTCAAAGTTGTGGTGCTATGTAGTAATGCAGTGCTACATGTGAATCATACCATACTGAAGCAAACAGAAGCCAGTGGCTGCCTGGAACTGAGTGAATATTTTCCACTTCGTGGGAGAATTACTTTTGGCACAGAAGATCATTTTAAGTTAACAAGCCTCAGAACCAGCCCTCTATAACTGAATATGGAATTAGTAGGTATAGGCAGGTATATTGAAAGCATTAAAAGAACAATTAGGACTAATAAGGAAGGGACAGAGTGACTCTTCTGTCATCTCTATAAAAGGGCATTCATGTTACGGATCAACAATTTCCTCTAATGATGTTTATGGACTAACATCAGAACTGAAGGATTACACTGTAGACATGACCTGACAATCACAACAAAACATCAGATGGCTGTAATTCCCTTGTCTTTACTAAGCTGCTAAGGTTACTCATTGGAAGCCTTTTGGATCAAATACATCAATGTCTTAAAGTGAGCTATCTAACATTAGACTGAAGTGCAAGAAATGACATATGCCTCAGTAGTGACTGATTGAATGATACTGACTGCTGATTGATTAGTAGATGAATGCCTTTATTTTGAAAAATCATTGCCTAAATCAGTATGCAAAGCAGAAATTAATGTATTATGTTCAATTTGTATAATAATAAATGTCTCTAGATATAGCAAAGACAGTTAGAAAGAAGTTGAAATGTTGTAGAAAATATGTTTGTATCTGGAGTATAAAAGGCTGAATCACTATCTATGTGGTTTAAAGGAAATCATGTAGCAATTTCAGACGTAAGAGAGGACATGTTCCACAAAATGTGATTGTGAAGGATGGTGAAGGAGATCTTAATGTATCTCACATGCTCCAGTCCCTTTGTACAGTGTACATTACATGAAATAAATATTTTCTAAACAAGTTTGTGGACTCATGAACTCCCTTATCAAAGTTACCATGGTCACTTCAGATGTAGTACTGCATGGAGGACTCCCTACTGGTTTAAGGCTTTCCTACTCATCTGTGGTTTGGATTTTATTTTATTCTATTTAAATATTGCTAATTCATAACAAAAGTTGTCATTGCACTTTTCAGTTAAGAAGAGTACAGTCTAGAGCTGCTCTATATGAAATCATCTTTAATGATCCTGGATCCTTGGATCTTGCTGTTGATTGATAACCTGTCAAACACACCCTCAAACCCAACTTCCTCTAACATTAATGCTTTCTTACAATGTTTACAGTTCATTTCTTTACTCAAATCAAGTCAGTTTTATTTATATAGCCCAATCAATTCAAAAATCACAAAACCCTATCCTTAGACTCTCGATTTGATTTAAAAACAAAGCTTTCCCCAAAAACCATTTGACAGAGAAAAAGGGACAAGAGAGACTCAAGAGAGGATGAAGTTCCTGAAGGATGAAGATGCACATGCAAAAACCTGGAATGAAACAGGGAGAGGTGATGTTTGTGTTGTCCAGCTAGACATTAATGAAGTGCTGTATAATGAATAACATGACACCCGTGTTTCTCCACAGCACTGTTGGCTCGCAGCAGGAAGGTCCTGGCTTTGCATGTTCCTCCATGTAGCGCAGGGGAACTGGACACTCTACAAGGTCTATAAAAGTGTCACACTGTATGTGTTACCCATCTAGCATTCTGACCCTTGCCTAATGCATGCTGGGATAGGCTCCAACCCTATGTGTCAACTAATATGAGGGTATTAGGATTGTTTTAAGATTCTATCAATACTTAGGAATAGTGTATGATTTCCCAATAATGCCACCAAGCCTCCTTCATGAGTCAGATGCATTCAGTATATATATTTTTATCCTTTATTGCACCCAAGTTAAACTTTTACATTTTGATAGGGAGTATAACAACACAATATCTTTACAAATGCCAAAAAATATATTTCACTGCCTTCCTTTTAATATTTGGCAAATTATCAGTCTTTTCTAAAACAAATAACAATATACTATTTTATATGAAAAAATACATTGTCACGTTCCACAACAAATATCAATGAAGTTATGTGATACATACAGTAGTTTTGTAATAACAATTTGAACATGCTACAACTTAAAAACATTACTGCAGATTAAATGGACCAATAACAATAAGCACTGCTTAGGTCAGGCTTTCTCAGCGTTTTAGGGCTCCTTCCATTTTCTTTTTCAGCCTTTTCAGCTAAAATTGATATCAAAGTTGTCAAATAGCTGTGTTAGGGATAAAGATCTCTATATCATATAATAAAAATGTATAATGTTATGCATATAATATATTCAGTTATATTATGCTGTATATTATTGATTAATTTCCTTAGTTTTAATTTGTTCAATATCAATGCAGGACATCAGCCCCAAGGCTGACAATCTCTAACAAAGTTAGTTGTTAGGTGTAGAATAGAGCAGGTTCTGGATGTCAATTTGATTAAGGTTTAGCGTATTGCGGTTGTAGTGTTATTTGTGGCACTGTCCTTCTAAAGTTTAGTAACACTTAGTAACACACATACTTCAGAGTACGGTCTAGACCTGCTCTTTATGAAAAGCGCTGTGAGATAACTGTTGTTGTGATTTGGCGCTATATAAATAAAATTGAATTGAATTAACATTGCACACTAATGTCAAAAAAAAACAGCGGCACCCAGAGTGGGGTATAGGGTTTTCTCACTGAGGAAAGTGGACTGCATTCTACAATCTGGTCCTTGTCTTCGTCAAACAGAGCTACTGCTGACTTTCTGTCTTGTGTGAGAATGAGATGAGAAGATTTATATCAATTTCAGGTCGGTGTGTGAAGTGCCATAGATTGCCTAGCTTAGCATAAGGGTGAAACAGCTAGCCTGGCTCTGTCAGAACACACCTACCAACACCTCTAAAGCTCACTGATTACCATGTAGTATCTTCTTTTAATTTGTAAATGCACATAAATACTGAACTCCAGTTTCTTATTTTAGGGGCAGTTACAAGCTGGAACAATTTTCAATGACCAAAAATTTGTCCTTCTGTCTGATCAGAGTGTACACTGCTAGGCAGTGGATTTCTTGCTTTATGCTAAGCTCAGATAACTACATCCTGATTCCAGCATTGCCGTAGAAATAGGCAACTGAATACTGTTTTTAGGACAAATCCTGTACTAGGTGATCAGTACATCTTAACAGACTCTGAGATCATCACAGTGCCTTGAGACTGGGAGTTATTAGACCCCTTCTGATATAGAGAGACAAGATGTATCACTCCATAGCTAAAACGATGCACGTGCGAATTAACAATCAAGACAATAAAATGAATACTGCATTCAAAAATACATCTTTTAATGAACGTTTCTGCTGGAGTAACAGAAAGGTCCTGTCACGGACCAAACAAAAATCACTGTGTGTGCAACAGTGTTGCACTCATTTGAACAGCTCATCTACTTTTAACAAGGCATATCATTTACCTAGTGACTAAGGTAGCTTACTGTTGGTTCTCCTAACTTAACACCTCACAAAGCTTAAAGGGAGCCTGGCTCGAATAAGCCGCTACCTCACTCAGTAAAAAGGAGAAGTGTTTGCTATTTAGAAAGTGTGAAAGTATCCGGTGTTCTTAAAACTTGTGCACTTAGCAGCAGCATACTAAGGGTGATCCCGACTAATCGAAGATTTGATGATTCGATAGGCCTGATCCGACTCCCAATCTCACAGTCGAATCTTCACAGAGTCGTTATGAAACAAGGATCATACTATTTTCGCTATACGGGGGTACTCAACTTCTGATTTTACAAAGAACCACAGTTTTTCTCCCAATAACTTAATATCCAGCCGATTATGATATACATATCAACATACTGCTGTAAATAAATGTGAAAAGAAAGAAGCTTTTAATAAATCTTTTTAAAGTGCATGAATAAATTCAAAATTATAACCCTAACCCTTAAGGTAGGGGGCTCAACGTCTTTGTTGCACTGGGTTTGAATATTTACTGTCCCTCCCTGCAAAAGTTGTAATTTATCAGTGTTACAACTAAACCAAAGACTCTGTTAACATGCATACAACATTAAATACATCCTGGATATAAAAAAACAAAACTAAAATGTAATCACAGTTAAATTATAAAAAAAAGTAATAGTTAACTAAACAATTTACTTCTAAAACACAACATACTAACAGACTCAAACATTATGTGCTCTCTCTCCTGCTGACACAAGTGATACAAGTTGCCTCTATCCTGATTGACAGGTTGCTATGGTAGTGACCTGTCAATCACAAGGTAGTCCTGCCCTAAAGCATTCGCTGCTTTGTCGTCTATTTTCCCCTAAATGGGACCATAATTTACTGAATGAACATCATGCTGTGTTGAAGCAGGCTTGAAACTAGCCACTGAAGCGACTGCTGGCCGTTAGAAAGAATGCAGTTTTAAGTTCCATCTGCATGGTTTCACTTTCAGACCCAGAGGTTGTTGCTTGATTTAGATTAGAGAAATAACATTTGACAACCACTTGTCACGTTAATATAACTCTTGATTTACAAATGCTGTTACATGCGAGTTGGCGAACAACTCAGCACAGGACCGGTGAATGGAAGGCGGGCAGAGCAGAGAGAACTTCTAGTTAATACCATTGTCTATGTTGATTTACTAACTTCACTGTTAACATCACTCAGCAAGCTTATGGTGTCGCTACTGCCCGGTGACGTCCTGAATTAATTAATAATTCGTTGGTAACTAATTTAATCAACGACCTTTGTTGACCACCGGTTTAATCGACTATTAGGGGGGCTCTCCCAAAACGAACACTCTACAAATGTAAATTCAAATGTTACAGTGAGGAACCCATCAAACAATGCTGGCAATTCATTGGCAATCCAGCAAGCAAAGCCACTCAAAAAGATATCACTTGCATCTGCAATTGAATCAGATGAAGAACCCTTATCATACCTAGAATGAGACATGGTCGCATGTCACTTTTAGAGGTGGACCACCTGAAGCCTGACTGCTATTTCCTGTCTGTTTTTTGTAAACTCCAAACTTTGAGGCTGGAATCCAGTGTCAGTTACTTGTTATGCATACAGGACAGAAGGACAATCTAATATTAAACTATTTTCCATGGAAAATAAGCTAAATTGACGTAAAATATATTAGAATCTCTAGACAATATAATACACGTGCACTGCATGCCTTGCAAGCTCTTGAAAAATATTAAAGAACACCATACTCAAATTCACATGACAACTTTTCCACTGTCTGATTGCTGGGGTAATGAGAATTTAGCTATGTTTATTGGCTCTCTTTCTGAGAGTGAGATGAGAAGAGGGGTATTTCAGGATGTGGTTAAGACTGAAAGCAGAGGGAAGCAACGGACCAAATAATCAAAATATAAAAATACACCTACTGACACCTTTTAAGCTTGTTAATTTAATCTGTATGTGTAAATGGAAATTACATACTGAGTTACATACTGAAACTACAGATGTAAAACTATTCCACCACACAAATGAAACTAAAACCATTTTTACATTTCTGTCTGTGTATGGACTGAACAAATGACATCCAACGTGGAGCTAGGCTAGCCGTTTCCTCCTTATTCCTGTCTTTATGCTAAGATGAACTAACCACATCAACCACATCACTCAGTAAACAGACAGACATGAAACTGTTCTTCTCCAACCACTCCCAGAAAGAAAGAGAATAAAAATTTCCCAAATCTTCAACTATTCATTTACACATAACCTTGATTTCATAACTTGAGGGGTCAGAGGATTCTGGGTGCAATGACAAAGCCAAGGAGTGTGCCATTAAAGGCTGCTTCAGACTGTTTCATCCACAGACTGGATACTGTTCATGAAAGCCAATCAAAGTATGACCTGCTTTAGTGTTGAATCAGTCAAGTGAGCAGAGTTGCAAAAGGCTTAATTTGCCACCACCAATGTGATGTTGATATCTACTTTTATAATACTATTTTGATACAGTTATTGAGACGATTATCTATTACTATACTGTTTCTATTAAAGAGTAGATATTTAATTACACCCATGGTAACAGTGTTAACAAGGTGAGGATGAAACAAGATCATTTGACACAAACCATGATCAAACTGTAACATAAAATGAAAAACGCCTTACAAACAAATGCACAACACACTCAACACAGCTTCACTTAGCCTAAACATGTTCAAAATTAATTCTGAGATCTAGTACAGGGACACACACAAAAAAACCAACGGAAATGCACATTAAGTCAATGATGAGAGTTTACTAAATATTTCCTACCAAATCTGAAGTAGTGTTTTGCCTTACTGTGTTCTGTGGTACAGCTGCAGAAAGTCAGACGTGAACAAACCTTGTCTATGAGGCAGGTTTTAGTGAGTATTTACTTTAAAGTATGTTTCTGTTTTTATTATAGTGTCAAATTCTGAGCAATGACATTTTTTAAAGTATACGTTGAGTGTGAAGCTATTTCTAAAATCTCACCAACACTGTGCATTATCTGCCCCCTGATGGTCATGAGCAGAAGGTGGACTGCAGCTGCTTGAAGGCAGCTTGTCTCTGTTTTTTTTCCACTTCCTGTCTCTTGCGTTCTTCTTTTTCCTCTCGAATCTCAGCCTCAAACTTGCTGCCCACAGACACAGCATGCATCTGGAAACACACAAAAGGACAGTGTTCCTTCCCATCATCCAACACAACTCATCTTTAAATCCCAAGTAGCCCTGCATGGTTGCTTTTTTCTGCCTTACATACTATAGTCTAGGACCAGGCCTAGTGGCGTGTTTAACGGATTTAAATTTCTGAATGGCTTTGACTTCATATGGCATCTTTTGACGCTGCGCATGTTACAGACTATTTGTGTAAACACTTATCTTGACTGAGAGCAGCTCTTGTTGAAATGAGCTACAGACCCTGATCTGTGCCACAGCTCAACTTTATTTTGGAGGCCTATGAGAGCTCCTTGGACTTCACTAAGACTGGGGACCTTTTGGTCAGACTTTACACATCTGAAATGTTTTTAATATAAAAAGCACAGTCCTGTGCACTGCAATAAAATTTGTATTTGTATGATGTTTGTCCCTTTGTGTCTACAAATGAGAGGAAAAAATTGTTGACCATGATGAAATGACGACCAACACTATAAAGTACATAAAAGTATGGTAAGAAATACAAAAGTATTGGACTAGCAAATTCCTTTGGTTTTGTTGTTCACTGAAGCCATTTGGGTTTAAAATCAAAAGATGAGAAAAGAGTTCAGAATTTCAGCTCTCATTTCCTGGTATTCACATCTAGATGCGTTAAACAATTTAGGACATACCACCCTTTGTTTGAACCCACCCATTTTTCAAGTGAGCAAAACTACTGGAACATGTGACTGACAGATGTTTCTTGTTGCCCAGGTGTTGCCTTTTAGCTTGATTGTCCAAACATTAAATAGTTCTGCATGACTAGTCTTCAGTTTTTCATCACCAACATCACCAACAACCTCCACAGTGCACAATCCACTGTTGGAAGAAGACTGAGAGAGCAGAAATATAGAGGCCACAGCACAAAATGCAAAGCGCTCATCAGCAGGAAGAATCGGAAGGCCAGATTGAAAGAAGTACAGAGATGAGCCGCAAATGTTCTGGAACCCAATCTTATGGACTGAGACCAAGATTAATCTCTAGCAAAGTGATGGAAAGGCCAAAGTGTGGAGAGAGAAAGGAAGTGCTTCTGATCCAAAGCATACAAGCTCATCTGAAGCATGGAGGAGGTAATGTCATGGCTCGGGCGTGCATGGCTGCTTCTGGAACAGGCTCATTGATATTTATTGATGATGGAACTGATGATGGCAGCAGCAGAATGAAATCAGAAGTGGACAGAAACATTTTGTCTGCCAATTTACGGAGAAATGCGTTGAAACTAATGGGGAGGAAGTTTATCATGCAGCAGGACAATGAGCCAAAGCACACTGCAACAAAACAAAGGACTTCATCAGGGGAAAAAGTGGAAGGTTTTAGACTGGCCAAGTCAGTCAGCTGACCTTAACCCAACAGAGCATTTCACCTCCTTAAGAGGAGACTGAAGGGAGAAACACCCTGAAACAAACAAGAAGTGAAAGAAGCTGCAGTAAAAGCCTGGAATAGCATCACAAATGAAGAATACAACAGTTTGGTGATGTCGATGGGTCGCAGGCTTCAGGCAGTTACTGCAAGCAAGAGTTATGGCACCAAATATTAAATGTTATTTACTTTAAGATCATTTGTTCCATTACTTTTGCTCTTTTACCTAAGAATGTTGTGGTCTAATACAAACGGTGGTATGTCCTGAGTTGTTTAACACATCTAGACGTGAATACCAGGAAATAAAAGCTGAAATTCTGAACTCTTGTCTCATACTCATCTTTTGATCTTCAACCCAAATGCCTTCAGTGGACAACAAAAACAGAGGAATTTGCCTTACCGTACCAATACTTTGGGAGGGGACTGTAAGTCATAATGTTTAATATGCCCATAATGAAGCTAAGGCAAACCTAATATTGTTTCTGAAGGTGTAAATGTCATAGTGAGTACAGTATGGTGCAAACAAAGTACCTTGGCCTCAAAGAAGTCTTTGGCCCCCATCACTCCTTCAGTGGAGACGTTGATCTCAGACAGTCTGGCCAGAGCCATCAGACCACTCTCCTCCTGCAGCTCTCCAGCTGCTGCTCTCCGGAAGATCAGCAAGAACTGTAGTAAGATGGTTCAAGTACATTCAGTAAAGAACATGTTAATTCACTGGTTTCCTTGCTGTTCAATTGATAAACTGTGTATGTTACCTGATAGTTGGGTCGTCTCAGCAATTCCGTGACCATAGAAAGCTTAGGTTTGTTTCTCACTGGATTTCTAAGAAAATGTATCCCCCATGCAGACTAACTTTGCAAGAACTACAAACCCAAATTGTTATCATGGGCCATGTTGGAAATCTTTTCAATGGTTTGGCCTACACTGCTGCACAGTACAAGTTTTGTGAATCCAAGAATTCATAATTGATGTTGCTTTAATCATCTTACCTATTTTGGACCTTGAAATCCAAGATGGCTGCCAATTGTCAGCTCCAGAAGGTCAATTTCTATATGACAACTGAGGATTTCAGTCGTCATGCAGCCTGAAGGTTGTTAGGTCTACAGTGATGAGAAACAACTCTTTGCTACATATACTGAAGAAAATTATAAACGCAACACTGTTGTTTTTGACCCCTTTCATCATGAGCTGAACTCATGGCGTGGCATATCAACATGCTGATCAGACAGCATGGGTACTGCACAGTTGTGCCTCTGGCTGGCTACAATAAAAGTCCACTCCAAAATGTGCAGTTCCATCACACAGCACAAGGCCACAGATGTCGCAAGTTTTGAGGGAGCATGCAGTTGGCATGCTGATTGCCCATGAATCGAATGTTCATTTCTCTACCATAAGCCATCTCCAGAATAACCACACCATTCCAGGACCTCCACATCCAGCATCTTCTCTAAGATCGTCTGAGACCAGCCACCCAGACAGCTGCTGCAACAAACGGTTCGCATAACCAAAGAAATTTGAACAAACTTTCAGGAACCGTCTCAGGGAAGCTCATCTGCATGCTCGTCGGATCACTGTTTTACAGGGCAGATGGCACACAGCGACACCTGACTGTTTTCCCGGACCCCCCAATACAGCGAAACTGCCCTCTGACTTTCCCCATCACCTGACTGTCCTACCCATCTACACCCTTGTTCCCACTTCCCTCATCTGCTCTGCAGCTGCCTGGTCCGAGTTCAGCGCAGACAAAACGTTGCAAAACGTTGTTTTCAACAGAAACGGTGGTTCCCTGAACACGCTGCTGTGTATGCAAGCGCACTGAATTTTCCCACCTTTTTAACACCGTTGTGTTTACAAACTTGTGGCAGCTGATTGGGTAACACCTGAGACACGCCAAGCAAACGGGAGAAACATACCTTGAAGCAAAACGTTGAACAACGTTGCAAGGAAACATGTCGTTCAATCAGAAAACATAGCAAACCGATGCAAAATGTTTTGAGATTGAACTCCCCCTGGTCTTCCCCACCCACCTCCTCACCTGCACCTCCAGTTCAAATTCCAGCCCAGTTCCATTCATTTCCTAATAGAGAATTATATTGAACTTTACCAGAACCTATGATGATAGCTTTTCTCTAGTTTAAGTACATTCTTTTTATTTGCACTTGTAATACAGGACACCTTAATGAGACCTTAGTCACAGTGGGTTTTCCCTGTAGTTCTCTGCGTTCGAGATGACTGCGGCTAACTTTCGCCGACTTGAAAGTCTAATGTGAGCTGCGGCCGACTGCAGGGGCGGGGTATAGAAACAGCGGCGTCAAGTCGGACACAATCTACCTGTACTGTGTACTGTGAGCTTAGAACAACGACTGATCTTGCGGCATGTGCAAAAAAAAATTACGCGAAATCAGGCAAAAGGTGGTTCCAACTTTGTGCAGCCAGAGAAAAGCAACTGCAGGCGGTTAAGTCAGTGCTGCAGAGCGCTGCATGAAGTAAAACGCACCTAATATTTAATAACTTTCACATGTATGAAATCTACTATAGCATCACTAAAAGACATAAAAGTACAGTAACAATAACACAGAAATCCCTACTCAAGTCACTCTCACCTCTCTGAAGCTCAGTTTGCCATCAAAGTCTTCATCCACCTCTTTGATCATGTTCTTGAGGCCCAGGTGGGTCTGTGGGGCTCCCAGCTTCTCCATCATCAGCTTCAGCTCCATCAGGTCGATGAAGCCGTCTTTACCAGTGTCATACCTACAAATCACAAAACCCACCATCATGACTGTTAGTACC